>JARBWK010004057.1:0-11090 GCA_030556195.1 Anolis apletophallus | reverse complement strand
TGGTATTTAGAATGATCTAGAATGATCCTCAAACATTTTGGGCAGAGGTGGTTCACAGTCCCTCAGACTGTTGAGTGGCCAGATTATAGTTTGAAAAACAGGAACAAATTCCTACAGACATTACATGTGTAGTGCAGAAACAAATGAAAGAACAATACAATATTTAAAACTAAGAAAAATGTTAACCAACATAAACTTACCAGTATTTCAATGAGAAGTGTGGGCCTGCGTTTGGTTGATGAGATAGTCAAGTTAATTAGGATTGTTGTTGTAGTTATTGTGTACCTTCAAGTTGTTTCAGACTTAGGGCAACCCTAAGTCAAAAGTTTTAGTGGAATGTGGGTCAATGGCCTTGGAGGTCGCATCCAGCCCACAGGCCTTAGTTTGCGGACTCCTGATCTAAAATGAGTCATACTGCATCATAGTATGCAGTTTTGGGAGTTATTAAAATTATTCAGGATAAGCACCACGTGAAAGATTTTGATTCCCAATATTTTCATTCTGCAGCGTGTATTTCCCTATATCTCTGCCATGGTGAACAATGGATCCCTGAACTACGACCATGGCCAGGACGGGCGCCGGACAGAACTGGCTGGCTGCACAGCTGACATTCGTAACCAGAACCATGACACATTTTTGGCCATCCGCTATTCTCGGGGGCGTCTCACAGTAAGTTTATACATGGCACTGCTCTGAATAACTTGCCCATGGGTTGTCAAGTGAAGGGTGTGGCTTCGGTGCTGCTGGACAGTCAGTACTCCCTCCCACCTCCACAGTGGCCAAGTGGCTGGTGATAAAAACTATCCCGGGGCAGATCTGGCATTCCCCACTCTGCATCGGCCCCAGGATCCATGTAGAGCCATCCCCTGATGCACGACTGTTCCGTAGTTTTCTGGAATGAATGGGCAGAATTGTTGTCACTGAGATGCAAAACATAGCAGTAAATATCCAGGCAATTTATTATGGTTTAGCCAGTTTAATTTTTCTCAGGAATGAAATTCTGCTTGCAGATTCCAGGTGGCTGGGAGTTGAATACTAAATAGTTTTTTTAAATATCTAAACTTATTTTGCAGGTGATGACTGATGTAGAGGATAAAAATGAATGGAAAAACTGCTTTGATGTTGCAGGAGTTCGATTACCCACAGGTTATTTCTTTGGGGCTTCTGCTGGTACAGGAGATCTATCTGGTGAGAATGGTTTGCTACTGAGTTGGAACTGACTGTGCTGCTTGGATAAACAGATCTTGATAACAGACCCATTGAGTGTTTCTGTTTAATTCACCTTACTTTAGTACTAGTGGAACGTTTGTTACTAAAATGAAAAAACTGTTTTTGCTAAGAAACATGTAGTTAAAGATATTTGGCTGGTATGACATCTTGATTCTGTTTCCCAGACAACCATGATATCATCTCAATGAAGTTATTCCAGCTGATGGTGGAGCATACACCAGAGGAAGAAAACATTGATTGGACAAAGATTGAGCCTAGTGTGAGCCTACTGAAGTCACCCAAAAAGGTGAGCTGCTAGTGTGACTACTGTGAAAGTTTGCATGTTCACTAAACAATACTTATTCCTTTGGTTGAAACAAAACACATAAAATAAAACCTGCTTGTGCTCCTCTGGAGTGTACTTTGTAGGACTTTGGAATTATAACAGCAATACTCTGTGTGTATTCCAGTAAGTAAACCTGCTGAATTTAGTATTAACCCTGAGTTGGGCCTATCCCAGAATGTGTGTGCAAAATCACTATCATTGTTATGTTGGATGTAATCTTATACTGTCTACTGAAAACTCCTCTGTAGCTCAGCTTTGCTAATCTTTGTTGACTTCTTCTTTATTTGTATAGCATGAATGCGTGGTGTATGCACTCTTACTTTCTAAATGCTTTTTCTCTTTCTCTAGACAATGTGGATGATCCAACAGGAAACTTCCGTAGCGGGCCGCTGACAGGCTGGAAGGTGTTCCTGCTGCTGCTGTGCTCATTGCTTGGCATCATTGTTTGTGCCGTGGTGGGCGCTGTGGTCTTCCAGAAACGCCAGGAGCGAAACAAGCGATTTTACTAGCAGGAGGGCCAAGTTTTTTACAGGGTTGGGGAGGGAAAATTGTATAGACTGGTTTCTAAAAGGCTCTTTCAGAGAAATATATGGAATATTTTCATATCTTTTTTGTCCTGGATGTATTGGCCGGGAACCTGTTGCGAACAATCCAGAATGTAGGGTACGATCCTACTTGGGAGCCTTGATTTTTTTCTTCTCTTTTGAATGCTCTTCCGAGCCATTAGCCCTTTTAAATTAAAAAAGCAAATAAAACTGGTGGGAGCTTAGAAATGGTAAGTATCCTTCTTCCACAGAGCATGACTCTACCTGCCAACTAGAATCTGCTGGTGCTTCCAACAACAGGGCAGTCTTCCCATAGCCCTGCTGGAGACAATTTGTTTGGTGTGGCACATAAATCTACTCAGTTGTGGAACTTTTAAAAGCATTGTTGGAAGTGAGATTAAGCTTCCCCAAAATAACTAGTGGCGATCAACCCCCTCCCCCTCCTTTTTGGTGATGGAAAGTACATTACACTGTATTGGTCTGGAAACACAGGAGCTTGATTTTATTCCAGTCACTGGTGTGTATGCCACTGCTTGAAATGAGATGCCTCGTCTCATGGAGCATCTGTAATACATGATTCTGGTGACAAGATTATATTTTGTCATAACCACATAGCTCTGTGTGTTTTCCAGATGAGAGAACATGTGAAATAAAATGGAAAATTGATCTTGATATGGTATTTTGTTTTAATTTGACAATGAGAATGATCTAACACCATTTGCTCTGAGGCCTTTCACATGAAACAGTCTGGTGATCAGAACTTCAGTATATATACACACTTTTCCTGGGGAACTGTTTATTTTAGTAGAGGTCTTCAAAAGTGACTGGAATATCCTTTAGGAGGGGCCCACATATGAGTCCAGGAAGGATGGCTGGAATACGTACATTCCCAGTTGTTTTGGTTTGTTTATCATCCATATTTTTCTGAAATCTGGAAATCAAGGTGCAAGAAAGATAAAGGGGTTGTTTTCTCTTTATTACATCCTAAAAGCGAATCGTGGCGAAGGTTGAAGCCACGATTAATGTTTTTAATCATTATCACAGTGAGTCAAAGTTAAAGTCTTAATTTCCCTTGCCCCAACATCTTCTAAACAAAATTATTTTCCTGCAGCAAATACAGAACTAGTATATTGTTATGTTCACCAGGACTAACCTGATTAGTTGGGAATAAAAGGACAATGGGACTCTACAGCCCTGTGCCATAGACCTCCACTCATTGTTTAAAATCTAATTATTTAGGCAACTTCATAAGAAAAATAGTCTGGCTATCACATTTTATGCACAAAATGGTTCAATTGACTTCTCATTGACAGCCCAATCAGTGAGTTAGCTGTTCACATTTTTACTGTTGGAAAAGTCAAAGATCAGTTTCCCAGAGTCTCCTATAATGATTAGGGTAATTCTCAAGATGAAGAGTCCTCTTCTCTATTGTAAAAGATACTGAATGAGGTTGAAGGCCCTTCCACACAGCCTTATATCCCAGAATATCAAGGCAAGAAATCCCACATTATCTGAGTGTGGACTCTGATAACCCAGTTCAAAGCAGATATTGACGGGATTTTCTGCCTTGATAGTCTGGGAAATAGTGCTGTGTGGAAAAACCCGAGTTGCCAGACTAGTCTAAATTGCTGGTAGCAACATGTCATAAGGAGCACCTTCCATACCACAGAAAGGAGTGGCTGGTACTACTGGCACATTCATGCCAGGCTCTGCACCTGTGCCTCTCGTTTCTCTGGAGCGACTTATCTCACATGAAGTATTTGCATTTTGCCCATAAAATTAGCAGCTGGTCCTGTTTAATCTTTATCAAATGTTAAACCAATTCTCAGAATGGAATATAGTCACTGGTGAGTAGCCGTTTAAGAGAGACCTAGCACAACAGAGTATTTCTTGAGATGCTCTGGATCTCAAGACCAGGAACCAGATAAAATACAACACAGATAATAATAATAATTTATTTCTACCTTGCCACCCTCTTCCAAAAGCACTCATAATGTAACAATACATATGGTACAATAAATATGGTTCATCAATATCAAAGGAAAACATAATTCGCTTCATCAATACATAAAACAATGACACAATAAAATCAATTAACCCTAAAATACACATTGATAAAATGTTACAGTAATTATGGTCATAAAATGAGTAACAACCAACCAGTCATACTGTGATGAGGTGGTTATTTGTGTTATATTAAGTGGTCACGTTATGGACAGACCACAAAGGGTTGGCTGTGATAATGGAGGCAGTTCCCTCCTGGGAAATGTGTTGCCATGGTGATGGTGGCGAGCCAACCAGAAGGCTAGCTCGGAATTCTTAGAGAGAGTCAGGTGCCTGGCTGTCAAGCCAGAAGGTTCGATTAGATTCTGCTCTGAAGAGAGGAGTAGGAATCACATTATTGAAACTGCAGAGAGAGCAGTTAGAGTTTTCCTGTCAGCGGTTGCGGAGTGTAGTCGGCTGGGGAATCTGTTTTTAGAGCTGTGGGGAGACAGTTCTGTTGGGCTGAGCTTGCGAGCCAGCCGGTTTGTGTAAAGCCTGAGGGCTAGATAGAGGCAAGAGTGCCTGTATGTTTTAGATTGCTAGACGCTGATCTAAGTAACAGCAATAGTTAAACATTGCAACTGTGTACTAGTTAAACTTTGTAACCTTTTTAAGTCGTGCCTCTTCGGAAGAGTTATATTAAGTATCAAACCAAGTTTTGTGCCCAGTTGTGTGAAATAAACTATTTAAGTTTTGATTCAAAACTCTCTCCCCGTGACTTCATTTAGATTACCAGTCTCCTCACCACTCTTTACAAGTCAATGGTCAAGCCTAAATAAATTAATGGTGGCAGCGAAATACAGTTAACGTCGAATCTCCACAAATGGTGGCACAGCGGCGGGATGCGTATAAGAAATCTGATCTAGTGCCTAAGACTGTGACAAGATTGGGATGCGTGTAAGAAATCTGATCTAGTGCCTAAGACTGTGATAAGATTTGGATGCGTATAAGAAATCTGATCTAGTGCCTAAGACTGTGACAAGATTGGGATGCGTGTTAGAGATCTGATCTAGTGCCTAAGATTGTGACAAGATTTAGATCCGTGTAACATCTGAATTCAGTACTTGAGACTGTGTAAAGAGTAAGAAAAAGTGTTGTGAGGTAAAGTTAAATCTCACAATATAGCTAAAGCAGAAGAGAAGCCAGGAGGCTTGAGGAACCAAGAGAAGCCAGGAGGCTTGAGGCGAAAAGATTAAAAAGAGAGAGTTGAGGCAAACCTGAAGTAAAAGGCTGAGACCTAAAGTAAAGGTTGTGGAAGCCTGAGTAAAGGGCTAAGTTGGAGTCCTGAGGTAAACCTGCAAGAGAGGGCTGAGTAAAAGTCCTGAGGTAAACCTGAAAGAAGGCTGAAGTAAAGGCCTGAAAGAAAAAGTGTGAGGTAAATGGAACTCACAAAGATGGCAGAATCTCAGAAGTCAGTCTCTGAGGAGATTCAAAATTTGAAATGCCAGTTAGAGTTAAAAAGAAGAGAAAAGCAGCAAATGGATGCTGAGATAGAGAAGAGTGAAATAATTCATCAGAGGATGATAAGAGCTATTAGAGCGGAAGGAGAAGAGGTTACAAGAATTTTCAAAAAGGGAATGCAAGAAATTAAAGATGATATAGAGAGAGGGAAATTCATCGGTGAAAGGAGGATAATAGAACTCCGACAGTTGATTGAGAGGGATGATGAGCAATGGAAAGAAAGATGGGCACAGGCTGAGATGGTGAAAAGCCAAATCAGCAAGAAGTCGCTGGCGGACAATTGCTGAGGAGGTCTCAAAATTACAAAGGGAGATTAGAAACCTTGAAGATAAGTTGAGAAACCTTGAAGATAAGTTGAGATTTGAAGAGAGGCGAAGGGAGATTGAAGAAAAATGGAGAAGGGAAAAGGAAACCCAGAATGAACGTAAAATAAAAAGAGATGCCTCTGTAGAAAAGGAGAAAGAACGTGAGGTGAAAAAAGGAAGTCCAGAGATGGCTTAAAATAGAAAAAATGTGCCTTTCGTGAGGAGAAAGGGCTAGATTCAGTTGTGTTTAAAGAAGAGGCCACTTGAGAAAAAAAGGGAAATTCAGAAGAGGAGATTTCCAAGCCTCAGTTTAAACCCTTCCCCACAAGCAGCTTGAGGAGAAACCTGCTTTAGAAAACACCACCAGTAGGCTGAAAGGTGTAATAGAAAATGTTTCTGTCAGAGCAGAGCAAAATGGCAGATACAATTGTTGCCAGTTGTTTGAGAGTAGGGGGCTGGAAATTACCTCACCTTCCAAGAGGAAGAATAGAGGAGAAGGAGTGCAGATGCTAGAGCCACACAAAGAAAGACTCCACAGTTACCAGTGAGGTAAAATCTAAGGTTACCTCAGATTTTAAAGGAAACTGCACAAGAGGAGAGATCCCTGTTAAAATCCCAGAGAGAAGGGAAAGTAAAAGATGGAGTAAAAGGAACAAGAGGAGCCAGAGAGAACCAGTGGTGGTTCTGATACAGAGAAGCCTAGGTACACAATAGAAGAAAGTGATGACTCTGTAACATTGCCTATCACTGACACTAAGGCAATAGCCTTTGAAAGAGGGCAAGGAAATGACATGTTTATAAGTGATTTCTGGACAATTATAGAAAAAGAAAGTGAGGAAATAGTGGCAGGTGAAGTCCAATGTTTCCAGAAACCAAATATTTGTCAGTGAGAGAAATAATTCCTGAAAGAAGCGCAGGGTTTGGATCCTCACAATGATAGTTGCCAGTCCTTTGTGAATAAGAGCACAAGCCTCAAGACTTCAGCAATGAGGTGGACATGGCAGATAGATTTAAAGAAAGGAGAGTTAAAGAAGCCATTAGCTTCAAAAGATGTTTTGCTTTCAGCTCACTTGAAGAAATTACTCCTGCAGGCGTCATGGACAAATGCAAGGAAGTATCCAGAATTGAAAGAAGCAGTAAGCTGCAAGTAGGAAAGAATTGGTGCAAGCAGAGATGACAAGAAATCAAGCCATTGGGAAGTTGGAATGCGACCAAATAGAGGCTGAAGAGATTTCAAGCTTGCAGTTGACGAATGACCAAACTAGAGAGGAAATAAGAAGGGAGGAGGAATTAGTAGAGAAGGAGATGTGGGAGAGGCGTGAAACAAAAGGGAGATGCCTCTGATGATGAGACAGAATCACTTCTGCTGTGGTGAGGGAGGAGGATTCAAGGGAAGTGATGAAGAAGAATGGGACTCTAAATCTCTAGAAGATGTGGAGTTTGACTTCTGTTCTCCCAGCAGCAATGAAGTTTCCTGTGTGTGTGGTTGCGCTGAGGGCCTCTGTTGCTGTGCATACAGAGAAAACATTTGAAAGGACTGTGCCTCAGTATGATGGGAACTGTATAGAGAGAGGTCAAAAGCTCATGAACAACTGCTGAGAAGAAATGGAGAAGAATATGTAAGCCCAAGTTGTAGCATTTAATGTTGCAGGATGAAGCCATTGTGGGAACAGGGCAGCAAGAAATCGCTCTGGAATGTATAGCAAAGATGGCACAGAGCTTACTAGTATTAAAACGGTTGAACAAACATCCGTTGATGGCCAAGAAGACAAGAGCAGAATTGAAAAGGGTGCAAATCCCAGTGGAAGGGAAAGACTCAAAATGTTTCAATTAGTATCTGAAGAACCTGAAACTTCCAGGTGCTGCAAAGTGACTAAGACAAGTTCTGTATGTAGCAGTCATGATGATGCAGCTAATATAAAATTGCTTAGTGAAGGCACTAAGTCCTTTCCATGCAAAAGAAGATGGTGATAACAGCTGTTAAGACTGAAACAAGTGGTCCGGCAGCAGCTAAAGAGTTAAATCAGAGGTCAAGGCATCTTCAGAAATCGCCTGGTGTTGTGAAAGTCGACACTGAGAGTTCTGAGGATTCTGCTGATTGCAGTTCGTTCGGATGTTCCTGTGTGGATGCTAGAATCCAGCGAATCTACTTATGCTGACATCAACACAGTTTCAGTAACTTATGTTGGACATTTCGTGAAGGATGATCATCGAGAGCCTTGTGTTGTGGGGTCTCCACTTCCAGAGCTGTACCAGTCTGTTCCAGTGGAGGTTCCTGCTTCTGTGGCGGTTGAGGTTTGGCGTCTCCACCCTGTTGCTGTGGGAGCGACATCGCCCTTCAGAGACTCATCCGCAGGAGAAGGCGAAAGACGAAAACACCATACCCAGTAGTCATCAACACGTCATCAAGGGACAGGAGAAGCAAAAGACTTGGTCAACCAGTGAGATGGGAAACAGTACCTCAAAGACATTGGCGAGACACCAAGAGACGAAGGATAAAGCCAGAAAGACAGAAAAGAAGGGGTTGTGAAAAGAAACATAGAGACCACCAGGAACAGACATTGATGAGGACAGTGTGTTTATTGCAACCAAAGTTGTGTTTGAGCCATGAGTTATTGGACAGAGAAAACACACATGTCAAATAAGGTGTCTGATGTAATTCATCTTACTGTTAAGGATTATGATGAAAGGGAAGGTAAAAGTTCCATGATAACATACTGAAACCGTTCCATTATAAGAGTGACTTTGTATTCAGGGAAGACCTGATGGCGATATACTGTATCTTCAACTGTTCTTGGAAGATACTGTTGGAGAAGAAGACAAGGGTTTTTAGTTTAGAAGCATCTGTAAAGAGGGTTATTAGGATGAGAAAGCAGTATTCAAGGAGAAATACTTGTTGTTAATACATCCTCCAGGAGACAGAATGCTAGGTTGTTTAATCCTCAAAATAGAGAAAATTTTGTTGGGTAAGAATGTAGGAAGAGGTAGAGGTAATGATATTGTATCACATTATATTGTATTGTGCTGTATTTAAAATGTTTTCCTTTTCAGGAATTATATTTAGTGTATTCAATGTTTTAACATTATTGATTGTATTGCTGATGTGCCTATATTTACGCTGATTCTGTTTACTGGATTCGTAAACATGACTGATGATTTGTATATAATTAGAGTAAATATGTATAATGGTGTAAAGTGTATAAATTTTATGTAATGTCTTCCTTACAGAATTATTTTTAATTCTCTCGGTCCAGAGTGAATTAAAAATAATTCCGGAGGAAGGAAGGTGTGTGATGAGGTGGTTATTTGTGTTATATTAAGTGGTCACGTTATGGACAGACCACAAAGGGTTGGCTGTGATAATGGAGGCAGTTCCCTCCTGGGGAAATGTGTTGCCATGGTGATGGTGGGCGGAGCCAAATCAGAAGGCTAGCTCGGAATTCTTAGAGAGTCAGTGGGTGCCTGGCTGTCAAGCCAGAAGGTTGATTAGATTCTGCTCTGAAGAGGAGTAGGAATCACATTATTGAAACTGCAGAGAGAGCAGTTAGAGTTTTCCTGTCAGCGAGCGGAAGTGTAGCTCGCTGGGGAATCTGTTTTTAGAGCTGTGGGGAGACAGTTCTGTTGGGCTGAGCTTGCGAGCCAGCCGGTTTGTGTAAAGCCTGAGGGCCAGATAGAGCAAGAGTGCCTGTATGTTTTAGATTGCTAGACGCTGATCTAAGGCACAGCAAGAGTTCACCCTTGCACCTGGGTACTAGTTAAACTCCGTACCCATTGTAAGTCGGGCCTCTTCGGAAGAGTTATATGCAGTATCAAACCAAGTTTTGTGCCCAGTTGTGTGAAATAAAACTATTTAAGTTTTGATTCAAAACTCTCTCCCCGTGACTTCATTTAGATTACCAGTCTCCTCACCACTCTTTACAAGTCAATGGTCAAGCCTAAATAAATTAATGGTGGCAGCGAAATACAGTTAACGTCGAATCTCCACACATA
This sequence comes from Anolis apletophallus, assembly GCA_030556195.1. Taxonomy (NCBI): domain Eukaryota; kingdom Metazoa; phylum Chordata; class Lepidosauria; order Squamata; family Anolidae; genus Anolis; species Anolis apletophallus. The sequence continues at coordinate 1,191 of JARBWK010004057.1, read as the reverse complement.
CAAAGTGCTTTCAATTTTAAAAAACCCAATAAGTACAATTTGAACTTTTTGGGCACATGCCTTTCTATATCACTATCCCCATTGCCCTTTTAGCCCTAATTTCTTATCTGCACTTTTCCACCAGCCCGTCTTGAGCACAACGTCCTACCCTCCGAGTTCAGTATTTATTACTGTTCAGGCTGTTTGTTGTTTTATGTTCTTATAATGTTTTATAAATTTTATTACGTTATGTTTTTTATCTATGTCTGTTCGGGCTTGTCCTCATGTAAGCCGCCCCGAGTCCCTTTGGGGAGATGGGGGCAGGATACAAAAATAAAGTTATTATTGTTATTATTTTACAGACACAGAAACACAGTATGACACAGCAAACGAGATATATATGCTGGATTTCGTATCACAAAATCACAAGTCGAACACTTTCCAAGCGTTTAGGACTATGTGGTGTATTTTCAAATGATGCATTCAGATCCAAGTTGCAGTTGACAGATCATGATTTTGTCAATGTTTATTGTTTTCAAATGCCGGGTGAGGTCTTTTGGCACGGTACCCAGTGTGCCGATTACCACTGGGACCACCTGTACTGTTTTATTGTTATTATCATCATCATCATTATTAATCCCCTCCAGCATGATCGGCAGTTTACCCTCATTTTTCCCTGAAAATTAAGATAATAATAATAAAAAACTTTATTTATACCCCTCTTCTATCTCCCCAAGGGGACTCGAGGCAGCTTACATGAGGCCAAGCCCAGTAATACAATACATCAGGGGTCCTCAAACTAAGGCCCAAGGGCTGGATACTGCCCTCCAAGGTTATTTACCCAGCCCTCGCTCAGAGTCAACCTAAGTCTGAAATGACTTGAAAGCACACAACAACTACAATCCTATCTCATTGGCCAAAAGCAGGCCCACACTTCCCATTGAAATACTAATAAGTTTATATTTGTTAAAATTGTTCTTCATTTTAATTATTGTATTGTTTTAAGTGTTTTGTGCACTACAAATAAGATATGTGCAGTGTGCATAGGAATTCATTCATGCTTTTTTTTTCTTTTTTCAAATTATAATCCGGCCCTTTAACAGTTTGAGGGACTGTGACTTGGCCCTCTGTTGAAAAAGTTTGAGGTCCCCTGCAATACATGAATATAAACAAGACACAGCAATAAGATGTACGAAAATAAAACAAAAAAAA
>JARBWK010004056.1:0-11091 GCA_030556195.1 Anolis apletophallus | reverse complement strand
AATTCACAATAGCTAAGGTGGGCTGCCGTAGCTCCATCGGACGCCGCCCACCCCAAGGCAACAATCCCACAAAAGGTAACTTCCTCTTTTCACCCATCCGTTCCTTTGTGCCCCCCCTCCCGCCTAGCAGCCGCCAGGATTGGCTAATTCAAATTTAGGCGCACCTTCCTGATTGGCTCAGGGCGCGCGCCGGCTTCTGGCCCAGCTGACTTGACATCTGAGCTTCATCGGCTGGAGCCGCACGCAAACAGGAGGCGCGCGATTCAAATGTAAGTGAATGCTTTCCCTATATATCTGTGTGTACGACCCATTAAAGACCCGTTTTGCCTTTGGAACCTGAGTCTGGCATCTCATCCTTTTTCAGCTGAATAAGATTCTTCCTCTCCGGTATTGGCTCTTCCGGTCTGGGTGAGCTTTCATCTGGGTTACAGGATTTGTAGTTTCAAGGGATCACCTAGACCCGCCGAAAATCCTCGCTATCTAGGGCGGTCAGGGCTCTGTCCCTTTGGAAGTGCCCTATTTCTATTGTTCGGTAACAAGGTGATTGGTTCCTGATGGAACCTTCTGGGGAATGGGGCGAGGCCGCCTGCGGTGTTGGGGCAGCCTCCCGTTTCATTCCCATTTGAGGTGTTGACTCAACCACCCCCAGTGGCAGCATAGTGGCTCACCTAGAGGCCAGGTAGGAATTTTTCCCCTTCTACATTCTAGGCTTTTTTTGCCTACCCTGTATTGTTATTGGGCCTTTCTGGGATGGCGTTCTATAAATAGGACAAATAAATAAAGGCCCATATTCACTCATGCACTCTTCAAAGTAGGTTGTGCAGTGCAAAATACACTTACCTGGACAGCTGTTTAAGGGTGAGGGATACCATTGGTCCAGAAATTTACTGTGTTAGAGTGTCGTTTTGTGTCATTTGGTTGGTGGTGTGCCCCAGGATTTTGTAAATGTAAAAATGTGTGGCTCAAAAGGTTAAACACTGATGTACAGGATAAAAATGTTAAAAAACTCAGAGTGAGACAAAAGGAGTAGATTCTTTGCAAAGGGAAGCTCGTTAGAGCATGGGTTGTAGGCAGCCTTCATATTGGGGGGGGGAGAGATAGGGGCATCGAGGGGAGCAATGGTATAAGGTTAAGTGGCTACTCCCCAAAGGCGCAACGGAAAACCCAGGTTTTAAGGTGCTTTTTAAAGGTTTCCAAGGTGGGGGCTTTCCTAATCTCTCCGGGCAATGCGTTCCAGAATTGGGGGGCCACAGAGGAGAAGGCTCTCTCCCTTGTGCCCACAAGACAAGTTTGTGAGACTCGAAGGTTTCGGGCTGGTTCATGTAGAGAGATGCGGTCACAAAGATAGGGGCGGTCCCAAACCGTTTAGGGCTTTGTAGGTAAGTGTCCGATGCTCAGTACATATGGTAATCACTATTACTACGAAGAGTTATTTTAGTCTCCAATGCTTTTATAAGAATCCATGTTGTTATTCCCCTCCTTCATTCTCAGAAGAAGCTTGTTGCTTTGCCTTTCCTTCGTACACAATTTCTTCCCTGCTGTGAATTCCTATCAAAGCACTTATATGATCAAATTGTGCTCTAGGTAGCCTTTAATTCTACCGAAGACTGCTTTATAGATTACTATATATTCCCTTTAGCACATAACTTTCATGCCTAGCCTTTGCCAATCAAGATACCCCCACAATAATTGCTCCCTAGATTGAATCGTATTTTTGGTCAAAGCCAGGGGTTTTATTTGGTCTCTCGGTCAGATTTCAAAGTAATAATAAAGGGAAGAGTGCCTGTGACGACCTGGCCTTTGGGACCTTGGGGCAGGGTGGACCTTGTTATTTTAGATCCCACCTAAACGCCAAAAAGTCACTAAGTGGAGGTTTTAACCACTTAGAACGCTGCCACCAACCTAAAAGAATGCTTTTAGGATTTCTTTTAAAATAATAGCTAAGCTAGGCTCCTAAACTGAAAAGTAAACTAAGAGGATTTCTGAGGCGAGATATCTCTCTCCCAGACTGGGAATATGGGAAGCCTGGAAATGGCACACTCTGAGGTAATGAGGCACACTGAAAGCTTTCTTGTAAAGTTAACAAATAGAACGTTTATTAACTTAACAGGCTGATCTTAAATGCACAGATGCGTAACGGTTATGCAGAACAGTACTAGAGCGTGTTGGTTTCTCAAGATCGTTACAAAACTAGACAGTTCAAAACTTGTCTATCTGAACCTCTTCTCACTCTAATATTAAAACTAGACGTGAGTTTCTTCCACTAACTAACCTAGTTAGTTCCCTGAGCTAACACTCAGTCTACCAGAAGCACCCTAGCTACTAACTCTATCCTAGAGTTTTCCCTGGAGCTGGCTTCCCAGAGATGTGAGCTAATCTCTAAGCCCTAGAGATTCCAAAAGTCTGTGACTGACTACCTGTCAGCTTCACACAGAACTTTTCCTGTCAGTTTCCAAGACAACTGTCTGCTCTGACTGCTCACTCTCAGCTCTGTCAAGAGACTGCTCAATAAGCTACACTTTTCCCTCTCAAGCAGCTCAGCTCCTCCCCTCAGCTCTGAGCCACTCCCAGGCAGCTCTCTCTCTCTCTCCTCACAGTGCCCATTAGAATAACCAAGACATTGGTTTACAGACTAATTCATACCATTCTATGTAACATGTATGTATCAATGAGATTGAATATGTATATTGGATTAAACAAATTCTATCAGGTGTGAGTAACTTGGAATTTGTTAGGAACCCACTACCTTGCACACGGAGAAAACCGTGAAAGGATTTCTGTACACCAGAGGGCCTTACTAGAAAGACGGCTGCTTGGAAGGGAGGCGCTGTTGTTCACGGTCATTTGTCCATTTGTTTTAAATATTTATTTTCTATTTATTTATTTATTGTTTCAATTTATATATCGCCCTTTCCAAATTGGCTCAGGGTGGTTTACAAAATGCACAAGGTAACACAGCACTAGAATGATAAGAACATTAAAAGCGTAAAACAATGTTTCTGTCAGCATACAGATTGGCTGTCAGGGCTAGAATCTCTATGCCTGGGGCCAGAGACAGATCCCAGCCTGCCATGAGCCTACTACTTTCACCTGAGTTGCTGAGTCAGAGAGAGATGACTCAACCATGAACTTTGCTCTATTTCTTTGCAGTTGAATATACTGGGACTATGACCTTGGGTCTAGATAAGACTCTGGGGTATGATGTAATACCCAGGGAACTCTGGGTAATGCAAAGACTCACTGGGATTGCTGAGTCAGGATGCAACCCTCTCTCCAGGCATTGCATGGGGGAGGGATTAGTATATAAGGATTGTGGTGATGGGAAGCGGGTGCTTCAGCTTTATAGGTTTTGTGTCTTCAATAAACTACCACTGGAAGAAGCAGCAGTTCTGTAGCGTCTTTTACTGGAAAGCATTGACGTTCCTGACAGAAGCTGAAGCCCTGAAACTTTCCCAGGAATGGAGAGGTTTATGCAAGAGGCGACTCGGGGAGTGAAACTACTGAGCCGAGTTCTCCCACGGAAGTGGAGGTGTTGGGATGTAAAGTTGTGGCTTTGGAGAAGACATTGCAGCGAATGTCCCAGCAGATGTTTAAGAACCAAGATTCTATGTGGGGGCCGCCTGGGGAGGCGATTTTGTGGCGTTATTCTTGGATGGACAGTGAGAGGGTTGAAAACCCATCCTAGATCTCCTTCGGGAGTGTGGGGGTTGATGCCCAGTCAGGAGTTCCGAGGAGCAGCATATGGTGGTGCCAGGCTGAGAGTGGTGAATGAAGGGGTTTCAGTCCAGCCTAAAGCTGTAGGACTGGGAAGAGGTATTCAGGTGCCCAAGAGGGATGGATCTGGAGGATGGAGATCCCAGACTGGTGCCCAGATGCCTAGAAGGGATGGATTAGGAGAGTGGAGACCCCAATTGGGGGGTGATGTTCATCCAAGGAAGGAGCTGCTCCGTGTGGAGTTTGATGGTGAGGCATGTAAAGTGGCCTTTTTTGTAGGCGCAGTTGGCGATCACATGCAAGATTATGGACACTTGTACCCAAGTGAAGGCAGCAGAGTGCGTGCTGTGGGAGCTGTGCTTAAAGGAAGAGCTGCGGACTGGTACGTGCAGTGCCATGATCGACAGGATCCATGTTTGAGGACATTGAGAGGGTTTCTTCGGGCTGTGAAGAACAGATTTCGTGACCCACTGGAGTGAGTAAAGGCCAAAGAAGCTCTGAGGGGTTAACAAGGCAATAAATCTGTAACGGAGTATGCGGAGGAGTTTATGAGCCTTGCGGGCAAGGTAGCGGAGTGGTCTCAAGCAACCCTCTTTGAACTATTTAAAGACGGATTACGACGAGAGTTGTTGGAGTGGTGCCTTCATCGTGGAGACCCTGGTGATGTCGATGGATGGATCCAATTGGCTGGTAACGTAGAAGGTATTCTGGCCCAAGTGCAACGGGCGAAGTCGGCAGTAGGACCTACGAGGCGATTTCGGCCAGGGTCAAGACGTGTAACCGGAAGCGAGCCAGCGGAGTAGTGTTAGCGGAAAGCCAACTGTGGGGAAAGGCTTGTGTTACATTTGCTCTAAGCCGGGACATTATTCCTTCCAATGTCATCTAAGAAAGTTACCGGATACAAAAAAATGGGAAAGTTGCCCGAGGTGCCCTGGGTGAAAAGATGGAGAGTGCGGATGGGGTGAGAAAAGGCCCCAGGTATTGTTTGTAAAATCGAATTGGAAAAGAAAAGAAAGGAAAATATCAAACGCATAAAGCATTGGTGGATTAAGGTGTTCTGAAAACATTATGTCCTGGATTAGTTAAGGATTTGAAATGTGAAATTCAGGAATTACCAGCTCTGTACATTTTGCCCAGTTGGATGGAACTTTTGTGGGAGGAGGGCCCCTTCCATGGGGACTGACAGGGTGAAAGGGAAAGGTTGAGACTTGGGAGGGGGGCTGGATTGTGTAGTGGCTCCTGTTATGGAACATGAAATTATATTGGGATTGCCTTGGCTGAGACAGGCTGATCCAATCATAGATTGGAAAGCAGGTACGTTAGAGTGCCGGCCTGTGGCGAATGGTGGTGTGTGTGTGAATGAAGAGAAGAAAGGAGGTGAGCCACAGATTCCTGAGGAATATATTGACTTAGCAGATGTGTTCAACCCGGTATTAGCGACAATCTGCCCTCAGTCAGGAATGTACAGTGCAAGGTAGAACTGAAAGAAGGGGCAGTACTCCCTAAGCCAAAGATTTATCCTATGTCTGAGAAGGAGAAGGTTACGTTAAGGGAGCAGATAGATGATTATTTAAAGAAAGGGTACATCCAAAGATCGGAATCCCCTATTGCAGCCCTGTTCTCTTTAGGGAAAAGAAAGATGGGAAATTAAGGTTGTGTATCGACTATAGGGGTCTTAATGCGATAAGTACCATTAATTGTTATCCATTGCCTTTAATCAAGGATCTATTAGGGCAATTGGGGAAAGGCAGGTATTTCACAAAGCTGGATATTATAAATGCCTTCCATATGGTGCGGGTGCAAGAATCGGACAGGTGGAAGACTGCTTTTCGTGTCCCTTGGCTGTACTGAATGGGTCGTCATGCCTTTTGGTTTGGCCGGGCCCCGGTATATTTATGCAGTTGATTAATGAGGTGCGGCACCCCCTGTTGTATTAGGGGGTGTATGTTTCTTTAGACGACATTGTTGTGGTTTCACAAACCCAAGAGGCGCTCGTGCAGTTCGTTCGGGAAGTGTTGGAGAGATTGAGACAGGCCAGACTGTTTGTTAAGTTAAGTAAATGTGAATTTAGCAAGAGCAAAATTGACTTCCTGGGATATAGAATTAGTAGAGAGGGTGTGTCCATGGATCCGGGTAAAGTGGCAGATGTATTGGCTTGGGAAGCTCCTAAAACAAGGAGACAGTTACAGGCTTTTGGGGATGGATAACTTTATCGGTCTTTATTTCCGGATTTGCTAATATTGTTTTGCCTCTTACAGAGTTGCTCAAGACAAAAGGTAAGGGTGAGGCTAGAAGGTGAGGGCGCCTGGTGCCAGGTTGGGTTGGACTGTAGAGTGTCAAAAGGCTTTTGATTCTTTAAAGGTAGCTTTCACTAAAGGTCCTTTGCTTGTGCATCAGATCCAGCAAAACCCTTTGTGGTACAGAGTGATGCTTCCGCTTGGGCATATGGAGGAGCTTTGTTACAGAAGGACGAGGAGGGGTGTTGAAACCCTGTGCTTATTTCTCTAAGAAGTTTGGGGGCAGCAAAGGAATTGGCCAGTGTGGGAAAAGGAGGCGTTTGCTGTTCGTTATGCTCTGCAGACGTGGAGACACTTTTTGGAGGGGGCAGTTCACCGTTTGAAGTGTTAACTGATCATAAGAATTTGTAATTTCTTAGGGAGCCCCAGAAGTTGTCTCCTAAATTGTTACGATGGGCCCAGTATCTGGCTAGGTTTAATTTTGTGTTGAAGCATATAAAGGGTAAGGATAATGTGGTTGCTGATGCATTGTCGCGTTATCCTGCAGTGGGGCCAGATCCTCTTCCAAGTGTGGGGGAGAGTGTTCACAAAAGACCAGTGGGGTCTGAGGGTGCAGACACGAGCACAAGCGAAGTTGGAAATAAAGCAGGAGGATGAGGAGCTGGAAGAGTGGGTAAAAGAGTTTCAGAGGTGTTATGAGAAGGATGATTGGTTGAAGGCCCATGAGTTGGAAATGTAAAAGGGTCAAGGGATTGTGGATAGTTCGGGAGAAATTGTATGTACCAGCGGATTAAGGAATAGGGTGTTGGAGTTGTTCCATGACCACAAGACAGCAGGGCATTGGGGATTTACGAAGACTTTCTTTGCAATCAAAGCCCGATATTGGTGGCCAGGAATGAGGACATCGGTAAAGAATTATGTGAGTAGTTGTGAGGCTTGTGCACGGGGGAAGATACCTACTGCTAAGCCCCCAGGATTGATCCAGGTGGTGGCTACTCCGGTGCGGCCATGGACACATATTAGTACCGACTTTGTGGGGGAGTTGCCCTAGTAAAGGATATAGGTATATCTGGACTGTGCTGGACATGTTTTCAAAGCAAGCCCATTTTATACCGTTAACTGGCTTTGCTTCGGCAGAAAAATTGGCTAAGTTATATGTGCAGCATATATACCGGTTACATGGGTGTCCAGAGCAGGTGCTTAGCGATAGAGGTGTGCAATTCACGGCGAAATTCTGGGATAGGTTCTTGGAAACCTTAGGAGCAGACCGGAAGTTGACAACTGCTTATCATCCCTGTTGTAATGGGGGAGTTGTGAGGACGCAGAAATCGTTGGGTAGTTATCTAGAAATTTTTGTAAATGCCCAGCAGAGTAATTGGAGCAGACTTGTTGCCTTACGCTGAAGTGGCTTATAACGGATCTGTGCACTCATCTACAGGCAGGACTCCATTTTCAATTGTATTTGGCCAAGAGGTTGTTCCACTACCAGTTGGTATAGGAGTGCTGGAGGATGATAAGGAGAAATGGTACAATAGAGCTCGAGAAGAGTGGAAGGAGGTAACTGAGGCGTTGCATAAGGCACAGGGGTTGCACAAGCGATTTGGGGACAAAACCGACAAGAAGGTGATGTATAAGGAAGGGGATTTGGTATGGTTATCCACTCAGAATTTAAAGTTGGGGTTACCTTCTCGAAAATTGGGCCCACAGTATGTGGGACCATTCAGGTGTGGCTGAGCGAGTGAATGAGGTGACGTACCGATTGACATTGCCAAGGGCCTTGAGGAAAATTTATCCTGTGTTTCATTGCAACTTGTTAAAACGATATGTTAACCCAATTATGCTAAAATTTTGAATGTCTTCCTCAGGGGGAGGAGGAGAAGGTGGAGGAAGGCGTTATGTCAGGGCTAGAATCTCTATGCCTGGGGCCAGAGACAGATCCCAGCCTGCCATGAGCCTACTACTTTCACCTGAGTTGCTGAGTCAGAGAGAGATGACTCAACCATGAACTTTGCTCTATTTCTTTGCAGTTGAATATACTGGGACTATGACCTTTGGTCTAGATAAGACTCTGGGGTATGATGTAATACCCAGGGAACTCTGGGTAATGCAAAGACTCACTGGGATTGCTGAGTCAGGATGCAACCCTCTCCAGGTATTGCATGGAGAGGGATTAGTATATAAGGATTGTGGTGATGGGAAGCGGGTGCTTCAGCTTTATAGGTTTTGTGTCTTCAATAAACTACCACTGGAAGAAGCAGCAGTTCTGTAGCGTCTTTACTGGAAAGCATTGAAGTTCCTGACATTGGCATGGCTTAAAGATTGAATGTCTTGCATGCCTTCCGGAAGGCTGGTAGCTCGTTTATCGCCCGAACTTCCACCGGCAAGGCATTCCACAGGCTCGGGTGACGATGGAAAAGGCTCTCTGCCTAGTTGATGACAAGTGAAAGGACCTAATGGAAGGGACGTGTAACAGGTTTTGGTCCTCTGACCAAAGGGATCTCTGGGAGCATATGGGAGTAGACAGTCCCTCAAGTACACTGGCCCCAGACCATATAGGGCCTTAAAGGTCAAGACCAACACTTTGAAGGTGATCCGGTACTCGATGGGCAACCAGTGCAGTTGCTGCAGAGTTGGAGTGATATGGCTCCTGGCATTCTGCACCAGTTTGAGTTTCCAAAGGTAGACCCATGCAGAGGGCTGCTACAGTAGTCTAGCCTCGAGATGACAGTTGCCTGGATCACCGTAGCTAGATCACTCCCGGTAATGTATGGCGCCAGCCACCTAGCCTGTCAGGTGGAAAGGCGGATCTGCTGACAGTGGAGACCTGGGCCTCCATCGCTGCAGTGGGTCCACTCAAGACCCCAGACTTTTACTAAGGGCGATGGGCGAATGCCTCGCCATCCAGAGTAATAATAATAATAATAATACTGTTTACTTTATTCCGCTCTTTCTCACCCCGAAGGGGACTCAGTGGATTACACACACATACGACAGACAGTCCCTGTCGGAGACGTACAGTTTTGCCACATAGACAGTACAGTTTTACACATAGACAGGACAGTGCAGTTTATAAAGAAGGGTTCTTTCTGGCTGCATCACGGGTAACAGGGACATGCAGGTGTGCGCTCCATACAGGGTCATATAGGATGTCTCTGCTCCAATTACGACGCTATTGTTGTTATGCGGCTCTGCGTCACAAGGGGTGCTGTTGTTCCATCCTCATTGACGGAGCCTCTGTTTTTCCCCACTTCTGCATTTCACCGGACAGCCGAAACTTTCAGATGTTGTAGGTCTGTAAAAACCCCTTCCCCCTACTATTTATAATGGTCCCCATTGTTGTTTGAACTGCTTGGGTGGGCAGTGGACTAGACTCATATTGTTATTATAGTTGGTCGTCCAGCCAGCTCGGGACAGCTCAAGTCCAGCCGGGCCGGCCATCTCAGCACCAGCTGGGTGTCATCAGTGTACTGATGACACTCCAGCCCAAAACTACGCACCAGTTTGGCAAGTGGTCGCATATAGATGTTAAATAATAAAGGGGAGAGAATAGCTCCCTGAGGGACCCTACAGTTTAGGGAGCCTCTCTCGAAAACCATACCTCCTCTCCATCTCGCTGTCCCTGATCCAGGAGGAAGGAGGACACCCATTTGAGAGCAGTCCCCTCACCCCCGTCACAGTTGGCGATGGGCTTATATAATAATAATATATTATATATAATGCCACACTGTTATTTTTAAATGTTGTAAATATTTATTTATTTATTTATTTATTTATTTATTTGGATTTGTAGACCGCCACTCCCAATGGCTCGGAGCGGTTTACAACATAGCTCGACAAGAGCAAACAAAAGCAGAAACATCACAATAACGACATAAAACACAATTGAATCACGATGCTCAAAGCCTGCCTGTACAAGTAGGTCTTGCAGGCTCTGCGAAAGGAAACTAAACTTTGCAACCTCCGCTTCTGGTGGTAACATATTCCACAGTAGGGGCGATGATTGAGAATGCCCTGCGCCTTGTCGAAGTCAGGCGAAAAGCCTTCACACTGGATGTCGAGGAGGTTCTGATCCTCAGAGCAGAGTGATCTCGGAGGGGTTATATGGGAAATATGAGCCTTCACAACAATTTAAATCATTAACAATGACAGTATTTTTGCTAATTTGCCATGTACTTTTGGCATACACCCCCTAAAGCACTTGTCTAAATGTTACAGTCTTGTCATTCATTTCTAGTGTAATTTCCTAACATTTCACTCCACATCTATTAGCATGCGGTGATTGAATTTCCTTTACACATCCCTATGTGATACTTCAAAGGCAACCTTATGAATATTAATTGTTGTAAACGGTCTCCTGAAAAAAAGATGGGTTTTTTCAGTTTTCTTATCCAGGCATTAAAAAGGAATCGCGTATTTATTTATTTACTAGCTTGGGACCCGCGGTGCCTCGGTTATTTGAGGAAGGCATTGTGTTATAGTTCACATTGGTGGGCCACAGTGCTCTAAGGAAGTGAATGCAGTACTGCAAGTCCTTATCATCCATGGTCCATCCTCCCTCAAACTTCACCAGGATGTAGGGTGCACCTTGGGGGGTCTGTGTGCCAAGTTTGGTCTTGTTCTGTCATTGTTAGCCTAGTCAGGAAAAATCAAGTTAAGGAAGCCTTGCTGTCAATTTTGGGCCTGGTCTGTGATAGGGCTCCAGTGTTGTTTGGGAAGTGAATGAGGTGAAGGTACTGCAAAATCCCATCATTTGTGGCCCAGCCTGCCCTAAACCACACCAGGTTGTGAAGTGGGCCATTGGGCCCCTGTTTGCCAAGTTTGGTCCTGATCCGTCATTGCTGTGGGCCACAGTGGCTGACTGCCTGAGTGAGGCCTTTCGTTTTCCCTCTATGTCTAGGGGCTGCAGTGTTGTTTGGGGAAGTGAGTGAGGTGAAGGTACTGCAAATCCTATCATTCGCGGGCCCATTCTGCCCTAAATCACACCAGGTTGTGAAGGGGCCATTGGGCCCTGTTTGACAAGTTTGGTCCTGATCCGCTGCTGTGGGTCGCAGTGGCTGACTGCCTGAGGCCTTATCTTTCCCTCTATGTATAGGCTGCAGTGTTGGTGAAGGTACTGAACATTCCATTTCCAACAGAAAAA
>JARBWK010004055.1:2500-11095 GCA_030556195.1 Anolis apletophallus | reverse complement strand
TTTATCACAGTTTAATTATTTTGAGTCTGCTCCTTTCTATATCCCCATATTGGATCTTGTTTCCATTCTTCTTGACTCTTCTTTAAGTTTCTGTTTTTTCAATTCTCGAATCTGTTTCTCCACATCTTTCAGTCCTTGAAATCCAGCATCTTCAGCTCACTTGAAACTCTTTTCTCTTGCCCCTTATTCCCTTCCTTTTCCTTCTCATGTCCGACAACAAATAGTGTTTGAGGTGCACATAACTCTGTCAGTCCTCCTTCTGCATTTGTCGCCTCCAACTCTGTTATCTTTCCAGCTGTCTTGTGAATGTCCTTGACATTTTTACTCCTTTCGTTACTCCCTTTAGTAGTCTGGGCTGCTGCCTCTTCTTCTTCTTCCTCTTCTTCTTCCTCTGATTCCGCCGTTCCGTCCAATTTTAGTTGCCTGAGCATTTTCTTTCCTCTCCAAATCCACAGCTTTGTATGTTTTATTATTTTTGAAGATAATTAATGTTGCAGGAAATGCCCAGGAATAACGTTGGCCCTTCTGTTCTAGAGTTCTTGTAATTTCCCTCATTCCAGCCCTTTTACTAAGGGTCTCTGGTGATAAGTCTATGAGTGGCCAAACTTTTTGCCAGCAAAGTTCAAGTCCTTAATTTTTTTAAGTCTTGAAAAACAAATTCCTTATCTGATTCTCTTGAAAATCTAATCAGAATGTCCTTGGGTGCTTTCTTCCCTCGATTAGCCCAATGCACTCTCTCTATCTGCTCTGATGAAATCTGAGTCAATGCCTGTAACCATATAACAATGTCCTCTTTCAGGCTCTCCTTGATCTGGAAATCTTCCCCTCCTCCTCCTCTCAAACGTATGTTTGCACGTCTGGAACGATCTGCCAGGTCAGCAATTTTGTCTAGGAGTTGTTGATTTGCATATTTTAAATTGCATATCTCCTCTTTCTGTTTCCTAGATTCATCAGCAAACTGATTCATCATTACTTCATATTTCTCCACCCTATCTTCGATGAGTCCGAGACGGGTATTAACCACTTTAATTTCCTCTTTTATTTCATCGTTTCCTTTTCTTAAGCAATCAGTACTTATCTTAAGCTCCTGAAGTTCTTTAATTATTCTATCCAATTTTTTATTCCACTCTGCTTGCTCCGCCATCACAGCAACTTACTTTCGCTTTTCCTCGCTTCCTCCTCCACTGGTCTGTTTATTCTTCCTGAGATTTATAGCTCCAGGCACGTCGCTTGCAGCCTCCCAGCTTCTCTTTCCGTCCAGTTCCAGGTCGAGGATAGTTTTATGGATAGATTTATGGTCTCATTGGGCTTTTTAAAGCTTTTTAAAGCTTTTATTTCTTTGCCATTGGGGAGCGAAGTTCGAGTGCGTCTACTCCGGCTGACGCATCCCACACCTCTCCGGTATCTGGGTTTTGACGTCTCGGAGGGGCAGAGGGCACTAGGACTGGAGCGGAAAGAAGCCATCTGTAGACTAAAGGAACCCAGGACAAAAAAACAGCTGCGAGGTTTCCTCGGCATGGTCGGGTTCTGCCGCATTTGGCTGATCAACTTTGGGCTCATGGCCAGACCGCTCTACGAGGCCACCACAGGGACTGACAGCTTCCTTACTTGGACGGCAGAGTGCAGAGCGGCTTTCCAGAACATCAAGAAGGCCCTGGTCTCTGCCCCTGCCCTGGGACTCCCAGATATGTCCAAGCCTTTCTTCCTGTTTGTGCACGAACGTAGGGGGGTGGCTGCGGGGGTGCTGACCCAGCCTTTGGGAAGCACCAAGAGGCCGGTCGCATATTTCTCCAAGCGCCTGGACCCCACCAGTCTCGGGTGGCCCGCCTGCCTGAGGGCAGTGGCCGCCACGGCACTGGTGACCGAGGAGGCCCGGAAACTCTCACTGGGCCAGCCCATGACCGTTTATGTTCCCCACAGCGTTCTGACAGTTCTGGACGCTAAAGGGACCAATTGGCTGTCAACGAGCCGGCTCACCAGGTACCAGGCCCTCCTCATCGACCAGGGTGACCTCACTCTGACCACCACGAACTGCCTCAACCCCGCCACCCTGATGCCCATCGAGACCAATGGAGACGAGGACGAGCCCCATGACTGCATCGCCACCATCGAGCAGACCTTCTCTTCCAGACCTGACCTCAAGGACCAGCCCCCGGAGCAGGCGGACCTGGAGTACTTCACGGATGGCAGTAGCAGTGTACAGAACGGGCAAAGGAGAGCCGGTTATGCGGTGGTGACTTTGTGGGACACTGTTGAGGCAGAACCCCTGCCGGTCGGGACCTCCGCTCAATTAGCCGAGCTGATTGCCTTGACCCGGGCTCTGGAACTGGGCCTTGGGAAAACTATGAACATCTACACGGACTCTCGTTTTGCGTTCAATGTGCTGCATGCCCATGGGGCTATCTGGAAGGAGAGAGGGCTGCTAACGACAGCTGGCAGCCCTGTCAAATATCCAGCCCAGATCCTGAAGCTCCTGGACGCAGTCTGCAAGCCTGCTGCTGTTGCTGTCATCCACTGCCGCGGGCACCAGGCCGGAGACCAGGACGCCGCCAGAGGGAACCGGAGAGCAGATGCCGCCGCCAAATCAGCCGCCAACCGAGTGTCCCCTTTCCAAGGGGCCCTCATCCCAGACACCACCGTCTCTACCCTGCCCTTGTATGGGACTGTGGATGATGAGTTTGCCAGGAAGGAGGGTATGAGCCAGCAGGGTGGTTGGTGGCAGGATGGGCAGGGGCGCCTGTTCCTCACAGACTCTCTGATGCGCGAGGTCGCCTTGCGCCTCCATCAGAGCACCCATTGGGGCCACGACGCCATGCTTGAACATCTAAAGACATTGTTCCTGGGTCCTCGGATGGCCCTCCATTCCATCTGGGCATGTCGTCCCTGTCTCCTGTGCCTTAAAAACAACCCCAAGATCCAGAAGAAACCAGCGACTGGTCACGTGAAGACAGGTTTGGGACCCGGGGAAGTGTGGCAGGTGGACTTTGCTGAACTACCATCCAGCAAGCGCTGTAGGTACTTGCTGGTGTTTGTGGACCATGGCCTGATGTGCTGCCCCTTGCCCTGACTAGGATTAGAGCAGCTCCCAGGGGGGCTGAGGTTGAGTCCTTTTGAGATTTTGTATGGGAGACCTTTTCCTTCCTCTAGGGTTCCTTTGAAGGCGGAGCACCTCCATGAGATCGGGTCCGAAGCAGTCAGGGTTAGGTTAGCTTCTCTCACCTCTATTCTTTCTTCTCTTAATAGGTATCTCTTGCCGCATTCCCCCATCCCTTTGGACGGTCCTGTGCACAACCTGTCAGTCGGCGATTGGGTTCTGGTCCGAACGTGGAAGTCGGAGCCGCTCCAGGAGAAGTGGGTCCCTCACCAGATCCTCCTCACCACCAACACCGCAGCCAAGGTTTCGGGGATAAAGGCTTGGGTCCACCAAGCCAGGTTGAAACAAGCCCCTGCACCGGAACCAGCGGAGGAGGAGGACGCCCAGGACGACTCGTCCGTTGAGCCCAGGGAAGGATTTAGGTTGCTGTTCCGGAAAGCACCTAAAGACAACCCCACACGACCCCCCGCACCCCAGCCGGACTCCTGAGGGAAAAGAACTCTCCCTTGTTTGTTCCAGAACCAGCCGCTGACTCACTTCCCCAAGTCCCCTTCTCTCTAGTGCCGCGGGATCCCATTTTCGCATACTTCCGGGTTCTTTGACAGCTGTCAGTGTCAAACTCCTGTCAGGCCTCGGACTCTTGTCAGAATCAGCTGTTCTCAGTATACACGTGTTTGCTTTCAGTTTCCCGCTGTCCGCCTAAACACCGCAGAGAAGAGGTTTTCCTCTGCCTCCTGCACGTTAACAAAGTAAGCTTCTTCTCTACTTTCTGGGTCCAGAGACTGCTCTCTCTCTCTCTCTCTTTCTCCCTCCACCTCTCCTCCTGTTCACCGTCATGTCAGTCCGCCTGGTTTTTCTTTTGGGGCTCTCGCCCATCCTCCTCCATGCCTCACCTTACCTCACTGATTGGCTGTCTTCAAAAACAAATTTTTGGGAACAGGTCGCCACTAAGGTTTTAAATGTCACTGATTTCTGTCTGGCCAGTGGTGTCTCGGCTACTGATCTGTTTTCTACCTGTCTTATTGGTATACCATCGGACCTAGAGACATTCAGGGAACTCACCCCCTGGGTTGCCATGCCCAATCGACCAGTCTCCTACCTAGATATGTGGAAATGGAGGATGACGGTCCCCGAGAAGGAACCTGGCATGATAGCGATGAGATTGGCCCACATCCTTCCTGCCAAGCAGTGCTTCCAAATTTCTCAATGTTTGGGTCCTGTGTGTCACCATTTGCCCAGAGACAATTCACTAAATTGCTCCCATACGTACTCTGTGGCCCCTGCTGCAGGGTACATCAAATTGCCCCTCGGTTGGTTCTTCATATGTGGAAATATGGCTTATTCATATCTCCCCGCACAGTCCACTCTGGGCACCTGTGCTTTGGGGAAACTGACCCTATTCATGCCTTCCAAAAAGAATGTAGAGCTGGCACACACTCTACATCGCCAGGCGAGATCCACCCAGAACTTAGATCCAGATTGTGACCCCTCTGTTATTTTGGCCGGGGTCCCCAAATTTGTGGCCACTGCAGTGTTCCTTCCTGGGGTTGCTGCTGCCATGAACTACCGGGCTGTCAAGCATCTGGCTTGCGCTCTAGTGAAGGACATAAACTTCACTTCCCATGCTCTCGCATCTATGGCCTCTGAGATGTCCGAGCTAAGGGAGGCAGTTCTCGAGAACAGAGCGGCGGTAGATTTCCTTTTGCTCAAACATCACCTCTCATGCTCATCCGTCCATGGTATGTGTTGTTTCAACTTGAGTGACAGGACAGCATCTATTAACCGAGACATCCAGGGCATGACTGAAATCGCCACCAACATCAAGAAAGAAATTGGCTTCGATTTGTCCTTCCTCACTGATTGGCTTCCCTCCCTGGATTGGTTGAGGAAAGGCTTCCTAGTCTTCCTGGGAGCCCTCTTCCTCCTTCTCCTCTTGGGGTGTTGCGGCTCCTGCTTCCTCACCCTCTTCCGAAATTGCCTCCAAAGTTTCCGGTCAAAACCTTCTGAGCAGATGGTCATGCTGCCCCTCGACGGATACAACGTAGCAATAGAGGCTTATCGCAGCTAAGGGGCGGCCCCTTAGCTTGCTTTAGCCTCTAAGGGAGGATTTGTTACCGAGATCGGCAGCCTTCAAGCTGCAGGTCGTTCCGCGAGTGAACAAGTCCCAACTTCAGCACGCACGCCTGTTCCCGGGTGGAAACCCACACGTCCTTTCCCTAAGCCCCACTGGAGTCTGTCCAAAAGGTTATTTCTCTTTCTGACTTTCCCCCTATTTTTCCTGAATTTTTTTTTCTCTCCTCCCGCTTCCCGGGCGCCTTAAGACTGCGAGGAGAGCTGCGTCCAAGGGAAAGATGCGGTAGCTCAAGCAGCAGGGCCAAGGCCGCTTGGGACGGGGTTCCTGGGTTCGGGGCCCCAAAGGGAGGAAGGGAACTCATTTTTGTCTTTTACTTTTATTTTCATTCTTCTCTCTCCCCCTCCCCCCCCCCGTCCTTGGGACACCTCTGAGCCCAGAAGGAAAAGTTCTGAGAAAGGATTTGGCCTATGAAGCAGGGGGCCATATCTGTTTGTGTTTGGGCTGACATCAGGAAAGCAGAAATCATAATAAAGATTCATCTTTGTGTTTGTGCATCTGTACAATGTTGCCTCCATGTTCCCCCTGACCCCTCGTTGAGAAAAGACTGCCTGTATTTGCTATTGTGTCAGCTGAGAGGAAATGCAACCAGATTCCCATCCCAAATCTTTATGGACCATCACCCTTCTCATTGCATGCATTGACCGGTCAGAGTCTTGTTATGGAAATTGAACTCTTGTTTCGACTCCACGTCTGACCGGGCCCGGAGGCAGTTTCGCCGGTCTGATTCGTCAAGCATAACTTGCCTTTGGAAATTGGACATTGAATATCTATTTTCACAACGGGAGCCACACCTGGCCTCGGAAACCAGGCTGTGTCCCAAAATAGACCCTTTTGTCACACAAAGGCTTGAGTGAATCCCTGTCATCAGGCCTCTTCCCCTTTTCCCCTTTCATTCTCATGAATGACGCACCATCTCATTGATCCCATCACTCCCAGGTGTCACCTCAGGTCGTTTACCTGGCTAGGATTCTTTTGTTTTATTCATATGCCATATTGACAGCGATTTCCGTCTGAGCCTTCCTTCCTGGAACTCCATATATGGCCACAGACTTCTGATTGGCTAGGGTGGCGAATGGGAGTAAGCGCTGATAGGCTCCCCAGAGCCGGTCAACACCCCGTCCATCAGCTGATCTCAACGTTCCGACCAATCATCGACGGAGCCGGCCCAGAAGGGGGCAGGCGGGAAATTCAATTGTTTTGACAGTTCTGTAACCTTTAAAAACCAATGTTTTGAATGTACACGCATGCGTTCTTTGCGGGAATCAGGGTATTGCGGTTCGCATCCTCTCAGCTGAGCAGAATAAACAATTTCGTGGCATCTACCTTGCAGCATTGGTGAGCATAATTGGATCAAGGGAGGCGGGTAGGATACGAGGACCTAGTCGCTCCGGGCTCGCCAGGTTAACTGAACCCTCGCGGGCTCTGCCCCGTAGTCGGTCCTCGGGGCTTGGCCGGTTGTCAGACAACAGGCCTGGGGGATTGGCGGTTGTTCGATAACACTTGTGGAGATTGTCTGGTTTGCTGGAACATGCAATGCTCCAATTCCATCATTGGTGGGATTCGGAATGCTCTTTGATTGTAGGTGAACCGGAAATCCCAGAAACTGCAACTCCCAAAAGTCAAGGTCTATTTTCCCCAAACTCCATCTGTGTTCATATTTGGGCATATGGAATATTCATGCCAAGTTTGGTCCAAATCCATTATTGTTTGAGTCCACAGTGCTCTCTGGATATAGGTGAACTACAAATCCCAAACTGAAAGTCAATGCCCACCAAACCCTTCTAGTGTTTTTTGTTGGTCATGGAAGTCCTGTGTGCCATGTTTGGTTTAGTTCCATCATTGGTGGAGGACAGAATGCTCTTTGCGAGTGAACTACAACTCCCAAATGACAAAATCAATTTTTTGACTGATGGTCTCTCCTTGTGTTAGTATTAGTATGTTTTGTGGCCAAATTTGGCAGCAGTTTGTCCAGTGGTTTTTGAGTCATGTTGTTCAGCAGTGGAACTCTCTGCCGCAGAATGTGTTTCCGTCTGGCTGCTCTCTTTCCAGCCGGCTTCCCTGAGGACCGGGTACGTTTTCCATGAGGAAAGGGTGACTGCAATAAAAACTAAACACAGAGTAAGTCTGGCAGCTGTTGAGCAAGACCTCCGTGTGTGTCTTTCTGCCATTCCTGCCAAGATATCCATGTTGTGTTCCTCGAAACAGGCCCAGGTTTCACACTGAGTGTATAAATACTGTGTTAGAGTGTCATTTTGTGTCATTTTGGTTGGTGGTGTGCCCCAGGATTTTTTAAATGTGAAAAGTGTGCCTCGGCTCAAAAAAGGTTGAGAAACACTGCGGTAGTCCACGCTCTGGTTACATCCCGTATAGACTACTGCAACATGCTCTACGTGGGGTTGCCTTTGAAGACGGTCCGGAAACTTCAACTAGTCCAGGCCTGGGAAAACTTGGGCCCTCCGGGTGTTTTGGACTTCAACTCCCACAATTGTGGGAGGGCTGAGTAGGCCTCTGAGGGAATTGTCGGAGTTGGAGTTCAAAACACCCGGAGGGCCCAAGTTTGCCCAGGTCTGACCTAGTCCAACGAACGGCAGCCAGGTTGCGGCTCTCAGGGAGCATACAACCCCCTTGTTGCGCCAGCTCCACTGGCTGCCCATTTGCTACCGAGTCCCATTCAAAGTACTGGCTTTGACCCACAAAGCCCTCAATGGTTCGGGGCCCGCCTACCTTCGTGACCGGATCTCCTTCCATGAACCACCTCGAACCCTCTGCTGTTTGGGGGAGGCCTTCTGCCATTCCTGATATGGAGACTGTTTTATTATTGACTAGCCTTCCCTTGATTGATTGATTGATTGATTGATTTTATTATTTATGAGTCGCCCTCCACGTCAGTGCTCCGGGCGACTTACACACAAAAACACATAAAAGAATTCAATAGTTAAAAGCTAAAAGAATAAAAAGATTAATTAAAATAGTTCCAGTAGCTCAGGCTAAGTCTGGGAGATGTCCTTAGCCATAAGCCTTTCGGAAGAGCCAGGTCTTCAGTGCGGTCAGGAACTGGGGCATGTCCCGGATAGCTCTCTGATCCGCCGGCATCAAGTTCCAAAGGACAGGGGCCGCGATGGAAAAAGCTCTCCGTCTCGTGGTGTCGAGGCGGGCCTCACTCACACCTGGGATGCGGAGAAGGTCCCTGTTTCCTGAGCGCGGCGACCTTAAATGAGCTGGTTCGGACAAGCGGTCTTTTAAATAAGCTGGGCCGGCACCATGGAGGGCCTTAAAGGTAAGCGACAGGATCTTGTGGATGGCTCTGAGCTCGACTGGCAGCCAGTGCAGGCGCTGCAGAGATGGCGCGATATGGCATCTCAGTGGT
>JARBWK010004054.1:0-11101 GCA_030556195.1 Anolis apletophallus | reverse complement strand
GAAAGAGGATGAAATTTAATTATTAAATAATGTAATAATTGATTAATAAATAAGGGGCCCCAGTCACAAGTCAAAGTATGGTTAGGAAAATAGTATTTGGGGGCGGGAGACTCAAACATATTGCTATGATCCCAACATTAATTTTGCTCCTTTTATCGCTTGGCAACAAATAAGTGTCACTCTGAATTATTTTTTTTTTTAGTGTTTTAGTGTTTTATTTCGGCTGAGACCTCACCATAAATGTAATTTAAGGGACAAGAGGAAAGAGGGATCTTTGGAATCCGACACGCTTGGCTTTTTGATGCTGAATCAAGGCACAGATTGTTTCCCATTCGGAATTAATTAATTAATAATAATAATAATAATAATAATTAGAAACCTATCTGTGCCTGTCGAGAGGAGAAACAGCCCTCTAGAATTGGCAAAAAAAAAAAATTAAATAGAGAGAAGAGGCGCAAGTTGTGTTTTTTTGTGGGGGGCAAACACATAAAACCTCTCCTTCCTTCCTTCCTTCCTTCCTTCCTTCCTTCCTTCCGCTTCCTTCTTTTCCTTCCTTCCTTCCCTTCCTTCCTTCCTTCCTTCCTTCCTTCCTTCCTTCCTTCCTTCCTTCCTTCCCCTTCCTTCCTTCCTTCCTTCCTTCCTTCCTTCCTTCCTTCCTTCCTTCCTTCCTTCCTTCCTTCCTTCCCCTTCCTTCCTTCCTTCCTTCCTTCCTTCCCCCCTTCCTTCCTTCCCTTCCTTCCTTCCCCTTCCTTCCTTCCCTTCCTTCCCCCTTCCTTCCTTCCTTCCTTCCTTCCTTCCTTCCTTCCTTCCTTTCCTTCCTTCCTTCCTCCCTTCCTTCCCCTTCCTTCCTTCCTTCCTTCCCCTTCCTTCCTTCCTTCCTTCCTTCCCCTTCCTTCCTTCCTTCCTTCCTTCCTTCCTTCCTTCCTTCCTTCCTTCCTTCCTTCCTTCCTTCCTTCCTTCCTTCCTTCCTTCCTTCCTTCCTTCCTTCCTTCCTTCCTTCCATATAAAAATACATTTTATTATCATCTATAACGAAAATCTATTATAACAGGTGAATAGAGTGAAAGTGGGAGAACATTACAGTATAGTAAAATAGGAAAGAATAGAAGGAAAAAAAGAGGAGAAGCAAGAGAAAAATGAAAAAAAATGAAAAATGAAAAAAATGTATATATATAACAATAGCAATGAAAATGAAGATAAATAAATTAAAAATGAAAAATGTACATATATATAAATAAGAATGAAAATGAAGAAAAGTAAATAAAAATGTAAATATATAAAAATAACAATGAAATTAAGAAAAATAAATAAATAAACTAAAAATGTATATATTTATATAAAGAATAATAAAAATTAAGAAAAATACACAAATAAATGAAAAATGTATATATAAAAGTAAGAATGAAAATGAAGAAAAATAAATAAATAATGAATATATATACAAATAAGCATGAAAATTAAGAAAAATAAATAGAAAATGTAAATATATAAAAATAACAATAAAATTAAGAAAATAAATAAAAATGAAAAATGTATATATATATAAATAAGAATGAAAATTAAGAAATATAAATAAAAATGAGAAATGTATATATAAAAATAGCAATAAAATTAAGAAAAATAAATAAAAAATGAGAAATGTATATATATATATAAATAAGAATGAAAATTAAGAAACATAAATAAATAATTAAAAATGTGTGTGTGTGTGTATATAGACCAAGAAAAATAAATAAAAATAAATAAAAATGAAAATGTATATATATATATATATATATATATATAACAATGGAAATTAAGAATAAATGAAAAATAAAAAATGTATATATATAAAATAACAATAGAAATTAAGAAAAATAAATAAAAATGAAAAATGTATATGTATATATATATATATATAAGAATGAAAATTAAGATAAATACATAAATTAAAAATGTATATATATATAAAAATAACAATGAAAATTAAGAAAAATAAATGAAAAATGGGGAAAAAAATAACAATGAAAATAAAAATAAAAATGGGTGACTTCCAATCTTTTCCTTTCTGAAAAGGAAAGCGAGATCGAATTAGTCGACCATATTGAGAGAAAGGTTGTCAAAACGCAATTGGATGTTAATAGTAATAATATAATAATAATAATAAAGGAGAGTCACATTCCCCTCCCCAAAAAACAAAACAAAACAAAAATAGGAAACAAAAAGCAAAAAAACCCCATACAATCAAAGTACTCCCAACAGATGGCCATCCAGCCTCTGCTTAACAACCTCCAAAGAGGGAGCCTCCACCACATTCCGAGGCAGAGAGTTCCACTGTTGAACAGCTCTCACAGTCAGGAAGTTCCTTTCCTGTCATTTCAACCCATTGCTACAAATCCTAGTCTTCAGAGCAGCAGAAAACAAGCCCCCCCCCTCACTGTGACATCCTTTATATAACTGTAGTACCAAGCCCTCTTCTCAGCCTTGGCTTTCTTGGATCATTTTGCTCCTGCTCCTGGCTGAGAAGCATGAAAGAAACTGGGATGCTGTGAGTTTTCCGGCCTGTACGGCCATGTTCCAGAAGCATTCTCTCCTGACGTTTCACCCACATCTGTGGCAGGCATCCTCAAAGGTTGTGAGGCCTGTTGGAAACTTCTGCCTCCTGCCTGGGGGAATCCTTGGTTGGGAGGTGTTAGCCGGCCCTGATTAATTCTTGTCTGGAGTTCCCCTGCCTTTTGAGTGTTGCTCTTTATTTACTGTCCTGATTTTAGAGGTTTTTGTAATATTAATTATTATTAATAAATTATAATACAACTCCAAAACTCAAGGTCAATGCCCACCAAACTCTTATAATATTTTCTCTTAGTTATGGTAGTTCTGTGTGGGAAGTTTGATTCCATTCCATCATTGGTGGAGTTCAGAATGCTCTTTGATTGCGGGTGAACTATAACTCCCAGCTGTTGAGCAAGACCTTTGTGTGTGTCTTTCTGCCATTCCTGCCAGGATATCTATGTTGCGTTCATCGAAACAGGCCCAGGTTTCACACTGAGTGTATAAATACATTTAAAAACATATTAAATATGTGTATTACTGTGTTAGAGTGTCGTTTTGTGTCATTTTGGTTGGTGGTGTGCCCCAGGATTTTGCCAATGTAAAAAAATGTGCCGCGGCTCAAAAAAGGTTGAAAAACACTGCCTTAGAGTGTCAGAATTCTGATGCTGGCCAATCAGTGTCCTTTATGCAAATAATCCCACAGTGGCAACCAATCGAAACGCTGGCACATATTCCTCCCTCCGCACCACCGCACCGCCGCAAACACTGACTTTTATTATATACGTAGATTATAATAATTTATTATTATTATTATTTTGTAATAATAATGGTAGCCAGGTTTTGTTTATTTTCATGGTTTCTTCCTTTCCGTTGAAATTTCCGACATGCTTGTGGATTTTAAGGATTCCCCCAGACAGCAACCAGCTAGGCTTTGAAGCTGCAAGGGCGTTGCCTCAGGGCGGGTTTTTTGGATGTCCTTAGGCCAGTGTTTCCCAACCAGCGTGACATGGCACAGTAGTGTACCGTGAATGGTGATCAGGTGTCCCTCCGGCAGCAACCCCTCAGCGAGTGACGCCCGGCCTCCTTTTTCCCCCTTCCTCGTTGCAGGGTGCGCGGCGTGCGCAGGCTGCGGAGGCCTCATCGCCGAGCGCTTCCTGCTGAGTCTCGACGATGGCCTGTGGCACGAGCGCTGCGTCCGCTGCACCTCCTGCCGCCAGCCCCTTCGCAGCACCTGCTTCTCCCGCGACCGGAAGCTCTACTGCCGCCTCGACTACCACAAGTAAGTGCACGTAGCGCGCACAGGCACGCACACGCGCGCTCCTGCTCACTTACCCGCCCCGCGTGCCACGCCGGGGCGGGGCCTCTCTCGTCCTTTCTCAAAGAGAAAAGGGCTTTCTTTCCCTGCTTCTTTTTCCCTCGGGAGGAGGAAGTGAGAGGGCCAGGCGCAAAGCTCCGCCCCCTTTACCTGAATTAATACCTCTGGAGGATATGTTACGCTCATGCTCTGTGGGGAGGGGGTTGACTTGGAGGCAGTACGATCGCCAGGATTTTGATTTGGGCGGGGGCTGAGTTTGATTGCGGGGGGAGGGCTGAGTCTGAGCGAGAGGGGGTCTACCCTAGCAAACCTTTTGTATCATTATCCTAATACCACCATGCGTATGTGACAGGCCTGGATTACCCATAAGACCACCCTAGGCCATGGCCTCGGGCGGCACTTTGGGGGGTGGCAGCAGATCCGGACCCCCCCCAATTTTTTTTAAAAAATCCCCCAATTTTAAAAAAAAAAAAAAAAAAAAATTATATTAAAAGGGCGCATGTGCGCCCCCCCCCCTTTGCTGTGCTCCCCTCAGCTCTGCTTTAGGAGGGAGGGAGGATCGGCTTTGCTCCTGACTCCGCCCCTCCTCGCCGGCGCGGAGTCGATCCGCCCTCCCTCCTAAAGCCGGCCTGAAAAGGGTGTGATGACGCAAGGGAGGAGGGGTGGCGGCGCGAATTCTCTCCGCCTCCTCCTCCCTGCCTGGCCAGGGAGGCGGAGAGAAGCCGCGCCCGCCGCCCCTCCTCCCTGCGTGCGTGACGACGCAAGGGAGGAGGGGCGGCGGCGCGGCTTCTCCCTGCCTGGCGACGCCAAGCCAGGAGGCGGAGAGAAGCCAGCGCCACCGCCCCTCCTCCCTTGCGCCATCATGCCACGCCAGGGAGGAGGGCGGTGGCGGGACTCCTCTCTGCCGCCTCCCTGGCTTGGCATCGCCAGGCAGGGAGAAGCCGCGCTGCCGCCCCTCCTCCCTTGCGTCGTCGCGCCAGCCCCGCCGAAAAGGGGTGGGCGGCGCGCAGGACGCACGGCGGGAGGGCACCTCTTTTTCCTCCTCGCCCCGCCCTCCTTCCTTCAATCCGGCGAGGAGGCGGGGGCAGGGAGGGGCGGAGCCCGGGGTGGGGAGGGGCGGAGCCGGGTGCAGAGCCGGGGCAGGGAGGGGCGGAGCTGGGGTGGGGAGGGGTGGAGCCGGGGGCAGGGAGGGGCGGAGTCAGGGAGGGGCGGAGGCAGACCCTTTGGCCTTGGGCGGCAAAAGGGCCTGATCCGGGCCTAGTATGTGATATATTGAGCATGGTGATCACATTATGATATGAATACACATAGCAGTTTAAACCAGTGGGTCCCAAAGTGGGCAGTACCGCCCCTTGGTGGGCGGTGGGGCGATCCAAGGGGGCGCTGAACCCTTGTAAGGGGGCGGTGGCGTGAGCCAGGCTTGCTTGCCACTTGCAGGGTTGCGCGCTTGTGAGGACGTCCCCGTTGGAAGAAAGAGGCGATACACAGGCCTGCACCGCGGGCGGGGTTGACAAGAGGAAGGAGGTGCGTGCTGCGGTTTCCACAGCAACGCCTGCCCAGGAGGACCTCTTGTCAGATTATTGCATTTTGAATAGCAATTCATGAGTCAGCACAAGATATATTTCCGCAGTTTGAGATGACCTGCAGTGTGACATGTTTGACACCAGATGGCGCTGTCTCAAGACTGCTAAATGGAACCTTGAAGAATGTCAGTTACAAAGTGACAGTTGGGATTTGTCAGTTGGGATTTAATATCTGTGAGGAAAGGATGTTTAGAAAGGTAGCTGTGATGGCTGTTGTTTTTCGATGTTTTGCCAGTTATTGTTAAATACAATTCAATACAAAGTTATATATTTACCTTGTGAATTGAATGAGAGTTTCATTATTCACTCGAACAGAGACTGCAGTTTTTGGGCCGATGGGGAATTAAACTTCTATATTTCTGTTGCCTATCCGCTGTGACATAAATTAAATACTCAACGCCGAAGACCTCTGTCTTGTGTCCCGTCCCGGCCCCCCCCCCCCCCGGTTGTTTTTGCAGTTGACAAAGCAATTTGGTGCTTTGATTATTTAAGAAGAACATTAAGACAAATTTAATGCTGAGCAACATTTCTCGATATGTCGCACAATCCTTTTTAAATATTCTACTGAGTGGTTTATTTTTTGTTGGGATATAACATCTTAGGACACCATGCACATGTAAGGAGTAATTTCTTTGAGGAGCAGGCATGTAGCCGGGGGCTAAGGGGCTTCAGCCCCCGAAATTCTCAGGATGGTCCGCGAAAGGGCCTTACTGGTACATTATTTAAACTGTTATGTGCATTTAAATCATGATCTGATCACCATGCTCATTATATCCCATATTAATGGGGTTATTGGGATAACAATACAAAAGGTTTGCTAGGGTAGACCCTCTTCCACCCAGTCTCAGCCCCCCCCCCCCGAATCAAAATCCTGGCTACGGCCCTGTTGAGGAGTATAGGACTCCTGCTGTTTTGCCCCATGACGCTAATGGCATTCCCTTAGTCATTCCGGGTTCTGTATTGATTCTGCCTATGGCTGGCTTTACATTGTTCCCCTGTGGGCTTGGTTTCCTAATGCCGGTCTCAGAAAAGCGTTCCCTTATTGACAGTGGAACCAATCCCTTTGAACGGAAATATCATAATTCCTCTTCACATTCTTCCCTCTCTCCTTCATCCTCATTTACACTAATAGCATTGAAATGATGCCCTTGGCAGGCCCGGGTTAGCGGACTGTGCCACCCAAGGCCCCCCTGTCTAAATGCCGCCCCCCGGGAGGCGGGGCCGGCATGACGGACAAGGCGCCACCGGAAGTCCCGCCCCTAGGGCGACTCACACGGCTTCCCCCGCCGCCGCCCCTAGGGCCGGGACTTCCAGTGGCGCCTTGTCCGTCATGCCGGCAGCGGCTCTACCCCCCCTCCCTTCACTGAAGGGAGGGGGGGCGGAACCGGCGTGAGGGAGAAGGCGCCGCTGGAAGTCCCGGCCCTACACTTTCTACAAGCGTGTTGATGACTAAAAAGGCCAATCCTAGATGGGCAAGTCCGGTTGCAGAAAGCACGGCAGAAAGTCTCCTTGTGTGATGTTGTTTCCAAGTTGCGGTTCTTTCTGCGTTGTCGTTTCTTTTCGAGACCCTTCGGCGTGCCTTCTCGAAAGAGGCCACAGCATTATGAATAGTGCGTCTCCATGCCTCCCGAT
Organism: Anolis apletophallus; assembly: GCA_030556195.1. NCBI lineage: Eukaryota > Metazoa > Chordata > Lepidosauria > Squamata > Anolidae > Anolis > Anolis apletophallus. Next base: position 4,039 of record JARBWK010004054.1, on the reverse strand, counting down.
GGACCATTGTTGGTGATCAATCTGGCCGAGCCTGAGGTGTTGTTTCAGGGAGTCCTTATATCTCTTTTTGGGGGCACCTCTCTTGCGCTGATCGATGACGAGTTCACCGTAGAGTCGTATCTTTGGGAGGCGGTGGTCCTCCACCCTAGAGATGTGCCTAGAGACGTGCCCTGCCCAGTGCAGCTGTGTTCTCAATAGCATGGCCTCAATGCTGGTGATCCCTGCTTGCTCAAGGACAGCAACATTCGTCACATCCAGAGTATATTTAGGATTCTGCGAAGACAGCGCTGATGAAAGCGTTTGAGGAGTCGTAGGTGTTGGCGATAGGTGACTCTTTTGTGAAGCCTTCCGAATGCACTCTATGCCTTTGCTAATCTGTGATCTCTCTCTTTATCAATCTTGGCGTCTGAAGAGATGATGCTTCCCAGGGAGGTGAACTGCTGGATGGAGTTAAGCACAGATGTGCCTATGCTGACGTGGGGGTGATGGTGTTCTTCCTGTGGTGCGGGCTGGTAGAGGACTTCCGTTTTCTTCAGGCTAACTTCCAGCCCAAACAGCTCTGCAGTTGCCGCAAAGCAGGATGTGAGGCGCTGCAGGGCTGCTTTTGAATGGGCGACTAGGGCAGCATCATCAGCAAAAAGCAGCTCACGAACTAGATAGTTTAGAGTCTTAGTGCGAGTCCTCAGACGGCTTAAGTTGAACAAGCTGCCAACAGGACAATAGCGTATATATTAGGCATGAGAAAAAAGTAACGGAAATTAAAAGAAGTCGTAAGTGATTCGTATGTAATGGGACTTTTGAGCTTTTACGGATCGCAAGGCCAATCCCGAAGTGGACTTTCTTCGAACCCCTGGGCCCAAAATTTCGTTAGAATTCTAAATATTTCGGAAGGCTCCCTATTACCCCCTCCAAAATCCAAAATCCAAAATCCCAGACATTACTCACAGTCAGATGGGGCCTTTCCATGCTCGAGGCCTACTTTAACTGAAAGGCCTTGCCTCCAGGAAGAGAAAACCAGCCAGAACCATAGAGAGATCAAACCGAAGTCCTAGGGGCGGCTGGAGGACTCAGGAAAAAGCGCTTTAAACTGCAGGAAAGGAGTTTGGAGGGCTGCCGGCGGGCGGCCCTTCCCCGCTTAGAAATAACCCGACCCCAGGCCTGGGAAACAGGAGGAAACTCGGCCCCGGGCTGCTTAAAGCGCGCTTGAAGCAGCTCGTTTGGAGGAATTTCCTCCTGTTTCCAGGCTGTCTCTCAGAAGCCGGAGGAGAGCCTGAGAACAGGAGGAAATTCCTCCGATTGAACTCGCAGGGGTTAAGGGAGGCATCAATGCCACCCTTCCCCCCTGCCAGGTCACAATCCAACCCGTATTAAGGGGAACACGGGTTGGATTGGGACCTCGCAGGAGCAAAGGGTGGCATTGATGCCTCCCTTAACCCCTGCGAGTTCCCAATCGGAGGAATTCCTCCTGTTCCCCAGGCTCTCCCTCCGCTTCTGAGAGACCGCCTGGGAAACAGGAAGAAATTCCTCCGAATCAAGGCCCCGAGCTGCTTCCAAAGCGCGCCTGGGGCCGAGTTTCCTCCTGTTTCCCAGGCCTGGGTCGGGGCATCTTCGCAGGAAAGGCCGCCCGCACGGCAGCCCTTTCCCTGCTAAGATATAAGCTGACCCAAGCCCGGGTCGGGTTATTTCTTAGCAGGAAAGGGGCCGCCCGCACGGCAGCCCTTTCCCCGCTAAAGATATAAGCTGACCCAAGCCTGTCGGGTTATATCTTAGCAGGAAAGGGCCGCCCGCACGGCAGCCCTTTCCCCCGCTAAGATATAAGCCGACCCAAGCCTGTCGGGTTATTTCTTAGCAGGAAAGGCCGCCCGCACGCAGCCCCTTCCCCGCTAAGATATAAGCTGACCCAAGCCTGGTCGGGCCAGGTATAGCAGGAAAGGCCGTGCGGGCGGCCCCTTTCCTGCTAAGATATAACCCGACCCAGGCCAGTTGGGACAGCCCTGTTCTAGTTTACCAAGAGCACGTTCCTCATACCCTCCAGGTCACTATCACCCTTACTACATTCTTACTATTAGAATTTTTTATTTAATTCTAATAAATGCTCTGGAGAAGCAAGCCTTGACTATTTTATTTAATACTACTACTACTACTACTAATAATAATAATATATTAATGTTTTATATCTCCCTGCAAAGGAAACCAAGGGAAATGTTGCCCCTTGATTTGCCTGTGCTTAAAACAGTGTCAGTCCTGTTTCCCTGCTTTTCAGACTTTAGAACCAATTTAGAATTTCGTTAGTAATTACGTTACATTTTAGAACTTTTAGGAAATTTTTTTGTAAGTCTTTCTATTACTAATCAAAAAAAATCCCCCCCCCCATTTGATTTTTGAATCACGATTTTGGGGTTTTGCCTAGTATATATATGCCATCTTCTTTTTCGTGAGTGCCAGAGGCGTGGAGAAGCAGCACCGCGTCAGGGTGATGCGCCGCCGCTTGCCGCCCCCTGGCTCCTTCCCCCTCCCTTCTTTCGTCAAGGAAGGGAGGGGAAAGGAGCCAGGGCATGGAGAAGCGCCGCTGCGCAGAGTGACGCGGCGCTGCCTCTCCGCCCCTGGCTCCTTCCTCCCTTCTTTCGTCCAAGGAAGGGAGGGGAAAGGAGCTAGGGCGTGGCGAGGCAGCGCCGCCAGAGTGATGCGTGCTTCGCCACACCTCTGGCTCTCTTCCCCTCCCTTCCTTGGAGGCCTGGCGGGAAGGTGTGCCGCGGAGCCGGTTGCGGGCGGCGGCGGCGTGACGGGCGGCGGCGTGGCGACGGGGTACGTCTTGGGTTATATAAGACGTACCCCGAAAGTAAGCCATAGGGGGACTTTTCGGGGGGAAAAGAAAGTAAGACACTGTCTTACTTTCGGGGAAACACGGTACCATAACCAAGAGAAAATACGATAAGAGTTTGGTGGGCATTGCCCTTGGGTTTGGGAGTTGTAGTTCACCTATATCCAGAGAGCACTGTGGAGGGGAGGGAGGAAGATGTGGGGTGAGTCCGCGCAGCAGCACCCGCACGGGTCACGTCTTTCTCCCTCCCCCCCTCCCACAGAAGCGACAGCATGAGCAAAGCGAGCAGAGCGAGGCTGGGAAGAAGGGAGCCCGAGTGGAGAAGAGAAGAAAAAGTGTTTGGCAGGAGGGGGAAGAAAGGGTATTGGAGGTTCCCATTTCCCACGGCACACCTGATGATCGCTCTTGGCACACTAGTGTGCCACGGTACACTGGTTGGGAAACACTGGCTTATAGGAAGAGAGAATTAATTTAATTATTGATATATTTAATCTTTGTTACTGAAAACTAAAGAGCCGGCATGGTGGCGGCACATGAAGTTATGCCTCCTTTTAGCAGCAACATGAACAAGGTGCATGGCTATGAAAACCATTAGAGGATAAATCTACTTAAGACACACTGAGACCAAAGACCTCCCCCTCCCACCCATGTCTTTCATTCATGCTAATTAGAGAACGACAGGGCAGTCTCCCCAGAGGAGCATTAAAAATTCAATGAAAGAAAATGTTTATAACTTGGACTCTTAGAGCTGGGCTTGTTGGAGATGTGGCCCTGAGAATATACAAGGTAGCGGAGAGAGCGGGAGGGAGAGTTCCCACACACGCAATGCAAGGGTGATGCCAATCATACATTGGTTAGGGTTTGTAGTGTAAGGGTAGTTATTTGGGACAGAAACTATCCATCAGAACTCAGGATATCTCGCGAAAACGTATTTTATTTCTATGATGAAGAAGAGTTTCTTCAAGGATTGAATCATTTGTTTCACAGATTGTACCGGCACATGTCTGTGTTCATATCCATGTGCCCCATCATCACACTTTACACAGCCAATAACACATAATAACAACTTTAAACACATCAGAGCAGTAGAAAAGGACATTTCCCCCGCACCCAGCCAGCCCCCACACATGGCAACAACCCATTGATCCCTACAAGCAAACCGCACCAAGACACAAGCAAATACCTTTCCCCCAACTCCCATGCCTCCAAGCCACAACC
>JARBWK010004053.1:0-11102 GCA_030556195.1 Anolis apletophallus | reverse complement strand
GGCCATCCAGCCATTGGCATTATTCTCTTTTGTTGCAACCAAAAAAACTAGACTCTAGACCAGTAATTCTCAAACTCTAATCCTTCAAGTGTTTTGTACTTTACCTTCCAGAAGCCCCAGCTTTTGACCAATGATTAGAGATTCAGTGAGCTAAAATCCCAAACATCTGAAAAACCGATAAAACCAACTTCTTCATTCATCAGACACTCTCTTGGGACTAGTAGGTTTGTGTTCATATGAACATCCACATGTATGCATTTGACCCAAGCCAACTTTTGGAATTTCTCCACCTCTTCCAAATTGTTGGTAAAATGATTTTCCTAGAAAGATCATTTAGCCATCCTCTGCTTAACATTCTGGGCGAATTGGTGAAAGCATGATTAAAGGTAAAATTACTAAGCATATAGTATAGTAAGTTTTAAGAACATAAGAACATAAGAAGAGCCATGCTGAATCGGGCCTCAGCCCATCTAGTCCAGCATTCTGTGTCACACAGTGGCCCACTAGTTGTACACAGGGATCTCTAGCAGAAAGGAGGGCAGAACCCTCACCTGCTCCCGACCCCCACAACCAGTACCCGGGGAAAATCCTGCCTGCCTCCATCAACACAGAGGTGGCACTTGGATGTCCATTTCAGTAGCTACTGATTCCCTTGGTATCCATGAATCTGTCTAATCCTGCCTTGAAGCTGTCCAGGCTGACAGCTGTCACAACCTCCTCTGGAAGTGAGTTCCATAACCCAATGACCCTCTGGGTGAAGAAATATTTCCCTTTATTAGTCCTAACTTTCCTACCTTGGAGCTTTAGGGAGTGCCCCCTAGTCCTAGTGTTGTGTGACAGAGAAAATATTTTTTCTTTATTCACCTTTTCTATCCCATGCATGATTTTACACACTTCGATCAAGTCACCTCTTAAACGCCGTCTTTCAAGGCTGAAAAGACCAAGGCCTTGCAACCTGATTTCATAAGGGAGCTGCTCCATCCCTCGGATCATTTTTGTCGCCCTTCTTTGTACCTTTTCCAGTTCCGTTATATCCTTCTTAAGGTGCGGAGACCAGAATTGTACACAGTACTCCAAATGTGGCCTTACCATAGATTTGTAGAGAGGCAATACAACATTTGCCGACCTATTTTCGATTCCCTTCCTGATCATGCCTAGCATAGAAATTGCTTTTTTCACTGCTGCAGCGCACTGGGTTGACATCTTCATTGAGCTGTCCACCAAAACCCCAAGATCCCTTTCCTGGTTTGTCTCGGAAAGCTTTGACCCCATCAATTGGTAGGTGTAGTTGGGGTTCTTTGCCCGATGTGCATGACTTTACACTTGTTTAGGTTAAAATGCATTTGCCACTTTGTTGCCCATTCACTCAATTTCAAGAGATCTTTCTGGAGCTCTTTACAATCAGTTTCATTTTTAACTACCCTGAACAATTTAGTGTCGTCTGCAAACTTTGCTACCTCAGAATTCACTCCTACATCCAGGTCATTAATGAATAAATTAAAAAGTAACGGACCCAAAACTGAACCTTGGGGTACGCCACTTCTCACCTCTTTCCCCCCAGAGAAATGTCCGTTTATTACCACCCTTTGTTTCCTACAGTTTAGCCAGGTTCCAATCCAGGACAAGACCTGTCCCTGATTCCATGGCTGAAGAGCTTATTTAGGAGCCTTTGGTGAGGACTTTGTCAAAAGCCTTTTGAAAGTCAAGGTAAACAATATCGACTGGGTCCCCTTTATCTATGTGTTTATTTACACCTCAAAGAATTCTATCAAGTTAGTAAGACATGATTTGCCTTTGCAGAAACCATGTTGATTTTCCTTCAGCAATGCCTGTTCTTCTATGTGCTTAGTAATTTTTTTTTTTAATAATGGCTTCCATCACTTTGCCTGGAACTGAGGTTAGACTAACTGGCCTATAATTTCCTGGATCACCCCTGGATCCTTTCTTGAAGATCGGTGTTACATTTGCCTCCCTCCAGTCCTCGGGTACAGTGCCTGATCTTAGAGAAAGGTTATATATTTTGGCTAGAATTTCAGCAATTTCACACTTGAGTTCCTTAAGAACTCTGGGGTGGATGCCATCTGGCCCTGGTGATTTGTTGACATTTAGTTTAGTAAGGCATGTGAGAACATCTTCCTTGTTTATCTCTATCTGGTTTAATTCATTTAATTCCCTCCCTGAAAAAACTGACTCAGCTGCAGGCATATGTTGTCTGTCCTCCTGTGTGAAAACGGAGGCAAAGAAGTCGTTTAGCCGCTCAGCAATCTCCTTGTCTTCACTTATTGTCCTTTTCTTACCATTTTCGTCAAGTGGCCCAACTGCTTTTCTAGTTGGGTTTCTACTTCTGATGTACTTAAAGAAGTTTTTGCTATTTTTTTAAATATTCTTAGCTATATGTGCCTCAAAATCTCTCTTGGCTTTCCTGACGGTTGCTTTGCATTTAGTTTGCCAGAGCTTGTGTTCCTTTCTGTTCTCCTCAGTGGGAAGAGCCTTCCATTTCTTAAATGAGTTTTTCTTCTTTCCAATCACATCTTTTACTTCATTTGTAAGCCATACTGATGTCCTCTTGGACTTTCCCGGCCTCTTTCTTATTTTAGGAATGCATTTTAGTTCGGCTTGTTTTAAAGTATTTTTAAACAGTTTCCAAGCATTCTGGAGGGATTTGATTTTATTTACTGTTCCTTTTAGTTTGTTCTTTACTATTTTTCTCATTTTGGTGAAATTCCCTTTGTGAAAATTTAAGGTCTCTGTGTTAGTTTTCACTGACAGTTTGCTATCCAAACTTAAGTTGAAGGTTATTGTGTTGTGGTCACTGGTACCTATGGGCTCAGTTACAAGGACATCTTGAACGAGATCTTGTTCATTAGTTAGCACCAAGTCCAGGATCCCCTTTCCCCTGGTTGGTTCCATGACCATCTGCTCAAGGGAATAATCAGCTAGCATGTCGAGGAACCTTGTCTCTCTTTCATGCGTAGAACAAGAATTTAGCCAATCTGTTCGGGGATAGTTGAAGTCCCCCATTATGACTAATTTATTGCTTTTTGAGGCCTGTTTAATTTCATTTTCCAGATAGCAGTCTGCCTCTGGAGTTTGGTTGGGAGGGCGATAGCAGATCCCTAATGCTAGATTAGTTTTTTGTCCTGGGATTTTTACCCACAATGTTTCTGTAGGTGAGTTTGAATTTTCTTGAAATTCTAATTCATGAGATTCTAGCTTTTCATTTATGTACAAAGCCACACCGCCACCGTTTTCCCCTCTCCTGTCTTTCCTGTACAGTTTATAACCTGGATTTTTGTGTCCCAATTGTTTTCCTCTGTCCACCAGGTTTCTGTTATGCCAATAATATCAATATTTTTTCTTTTGCCAAACATTCCAACTCCCCTATTTTTGTTCAAAGGCTTCTAGCGTTTGCGTACAGACATTTATATTTATTGCTCTGATGCCCTTTCAACTTTTGCTGTTTATGAGAATTTGTAGAAGGCCTACCATGTCCTACCTCTTGACTACTTTCTATCTTTTCTGTTGACTCAGCCATTTGTGCGTAAATTTCATCCTCCATACTTGGCGTTTCACCCTCTCGAACCGGAAGCTGCCCAGCTCCTGTCGACTTTCCCTAGGAATCAGTTTAAAAGTTTTGTTGAAGTAAGATCAGCATGATTCTTGTAAAGGTCAGTCCTGTCTCAAAACTTTCTGGAGTTCTTTGAGCATGTCAAATTCAACAACAGTGAAGGCACAGGGCAATGCTTGGACTTTCTGATAACCTCTCTCAACGAAGGCTCCTTAATACATTTATCAGTAAGGTTAAAAACAAACAAACAAATACAATAGGATGATGTACACAGTAATATGTGGACATTTCTCACATACTAGGGAGTAAGAAGGGAGTTCTTCCCAAATCTGTACCAAGACCAGATTTTGAATTACATGAGTGCAGTGAGATGGCCCAGTTTGCTGATAACACCCAATTATCTAAGTTGGTAAAAACTAATAAGGGTTGCAGAAAGCTCAAAATGAATCTCTGACACTCGGGGAATAGGCAATAAAATGCTAAAGTGGGTCAGTTTTAATCACTGTAAATTACGCACATTGGGTAAAAAAAACCCCTGAGTTAACACATACACTGATTGAATCTGAGCCGGTTGTAACTGATCAGAAAAGAGATTTTGAGGTTTTGTAAGATCACTCGGTGAAAACATTAAAGCAGTATGCATGTGATGTAAAAGGAAAAGAAAAGAAGAAGACATATTATATGGTGGAAATTGTTAGGAAAGACATGGGTCTAGGCACTATGTTTTTAATCTGTTTTAATTGTATGTATATGCTTTTATCTGTTTTTATTACTCTATATGTTTATTTGTAAATATGAAAACATGTTGTTACTGTCATGTGCCTTCAAATCATTTCTGACATGGCCACCCTGAAACCAATCCTATTATACGATTTTCTGCAGCATGCCGCAGCCTGGCTCCTCGCGGGGGAGCCCGCGAGGTGCCGCACAACTCCAATCTTGCGGGATCTGCACTGGCTACCAATTGAATGCCGGATCACTTTCAAGGTGTTAGTACTTACTTTTAAGGCCTTATATGGTCTGGGGCCAGTGCACTTGCGGGATCGCCTGATTCCATACAACCCCCCGAGATCACTACGTTCGGAAGACCTGAACCTCTTAACTATACCCAATGTAAAAGCTATTGCAGCCTGCGCTAAGCTTGGCCTGTTTATATTGAATTTGCATGCTTACATTTATGTACTCGTGTTAAATTACAGGCCTCATTTTTGTTGAAAGGGTCTAGTTGCAGTTTGGGGGCTGGGTTGTTATTTTTGCCCTAGTTGGGAGGGGCTCACTCTCTCTGTTTCCTTCCTCCAATCATCACCCAGCATTTTCCCTCCAAAGTTAGTGTTCCCATCTAATCATTTTTCCCTCCAAAAAGTTACCTCAGAGTCCCAGCCAATCAGGGTTTCAGGATTTCCCTCCAATTCTGAAGATTATAAAAGGGGGAAACCTTTCTGAGCTTACCTCAGTGACCACCAGGGATTTCAACGCTGCAGGGACTGGTGACTGAGCTTTCAGGTGCTTCAGCCCTGACCTGCCATTTCCCTTTAGATAATAACAATTACTGCTGGAGTCCATCCGCTTATTCCAAGCATATTGGAAGGTTTCGGAGGAAAGTGTGGGACTCCAGTCGCCTTCGGCCAGCCCTGGATTTGTTATAGGAAGGACGTTCGACCTTCATTTTTATGGGAATTCAGGAGCTGGGGCCTTTAGCCATCCGTGGTTATCGACCAGAGAAAGAAGAGAAGGAGAGCGCCAACGTACATCGCCTGCGGACTGAGCAAAGGGACTGAGTAAGCCGAATTTTGTCATCTGGCTCCTTTGATTTTGTAACTTGCCAATTCTCGGTCACCTGCAGTTGTGATTTTGCAGAAATAAATACTGTCAACTGTTTTAAAGAGCCTTGGTCCTTTGACTTTGTGACAACTCTCTCCCCAAAAGGAAGGCATCCGTTAACCCCTGGGCATAGGACCTTTATAGCAATCCCAGTCACTCATTTATAGGCCCAGGGGGCGGCATAAAAGCCTTTCATCTGACTTCAACTAGGCGGCTCCAACATCATTGCTCCAACATTGTGGAACACACTGCCTCTTGAGACATGAGCTCTGTGAGATTTGAATGCATTTCACAGAGCATGTAAGACACATTTATTTAGACAAGCTTTCGAATGCTTGTGATTCCGTCTGTGCTCTATTGTGTTTTATTGCATTTTATTGTTTACTGTTTTTATTCATCTGTGTTTTACTCTTTGTGTTGTAAACCACCCCAAGCCTTTGGGAGTGGCGGTGTACAAATCCAATTAATTAATTAATTAATTAATTAATTAATGATTTGTTGAGAGTGGGATTGCATTTATATTCCTTTGAAGCTGAATGATTTTGACTTTTCTAAGATCACCAAGTGGGTTGCCATGGCCGAGGAATCATTTGATTCCTGATCTGTCAAAGTCTTTGTTCAATGCTTAGGGTTAGGCCATTACACCATGCTGACTTTCAATGTATAGATTTATAAAGTCACAGGAGTTTATAAAAAGTGTGCATGAAGCAGACAAAGTGAATAGGGAAAGCTGCCCTCACTATATTAGCAAACTGAGCGATACATTGAAGCCAAATGGCACCAAACTCAGGCAAGGCAAAACATGTGATATGTTCTTCTATACATATCACATAGCTCCCCATGCAGGGACATGAGTGAAGCCTCCTGTAAGGTTCTGTCAATTAGAGTGAAGAGTGCTCTAATCTTAGACCCTTCCAACACTGGTAATCCCTGCCAGGTGCGACCTTGGAGGCATAAGCAATGCCAGGAGTAGCCTTGAGCCACACCACATCAACATGAGAAGCACTGCCGTGTAATATGCTGACTCAGGGAGGATATGACTGCATATCCATTGGACAATTGGACTCATGACACTAACTCTGTGACCCCTGGGGTCATGCCCCAATGGACTACTGGGATTGCTGAATCATTTGGATCTGATGCAACCTCTGCTAAGCATTGCATGCTAGGGAGGTTGGGTCTTTGGGATGATGGACAGATGGTGGAGGCGGGGACTGTATATAAACTGTGTTGGGTTCTGGGAAAGGCAGATCTGGCTTCACAGGTTTTGATACCTGGAAAATAAATCTGATAGGACCGAGTCGCTGTGTGCTGTCGTCTTTGCAGGGATGTTTCCAGCGTTCATGACAGAAAAGCCAGATCTGCTCATAAAGCCTGTCGTGGAGAAATCCATTGAGGGCTTATCCAGTGAGATGCCATCCGTAGTGCCATCCTTTACTGAAGTGGAATGGGTGAGTCCCGAGGAGTTTTGGGAAGATGCGGATGAGGAGGAGGAGGACGATTCGTGGGTCCCAAGTGAGGTGGAGCAGCAGCAGGCTAGAAGGATCCTGCAAGGCTTGTTCCCTCACTGGGTGATGGAAGGATCGTCAGATGGTGCCCCTTCTTGGGAGAAGGAGGAGGAAGATGCACCCAGAGAACCGGAGGGGCGTAGGAGCGCTCGCCTGGCGGAGGATCCGGAGAGGGTTGGAGCCAGAGAACCGGAGGGGCGTAGGAGCGCTCGCTTGGCGGAGGATCCGGAGATGGTTGGAGCCAGGGTGACTGGGCCAAAGGACAGGCCAGTTTGGAAGGACCTGGCAGAGTGTGGCAGAGGAGCCACAGAGCCTGAATCAGATGGGATGAAGGCTGAGGTGACTGGGCAGGAGAGAGCTCAGTTTCCTGTATGGACCAGAGGTGAGGTGGTCCAGGAATTGCAGTGGTGTTGTTGGAGGCTACAAGTATTGCAGAAAGCTCTTCATTGTGGGCGGCATGATGTGAGTGTGCTGCAGGAGGAGATGGATGTTCTGCAAGAGAGAGTCGGTAGGCTCCAAGAATTGATGTGTCTCCAAGGATGGATGTGTCTCCCAGGTGAAGGGGATGGACGTTTTGATGATGCTCCGGAAAGAAAAGAAGTCCAGCCGGAGGCATGGAGTGTGTGTGGGCCTAAACCAGTTGCAGAAGCCGTTTTACCAGAGAAATTTGTGTGGACGGCCGAAGAGATGGAAAAGTGCCCTGCTGAGATGAAAGCCAAGCCTCTGGAGGAAGAAGCGACAGAGGAATGTTTTCCCTTTGATGTCCCGGCCTGCAGTAAAGGAGAAAGCGAAACTGTTTTAACTACAAAGGCCTTGGGAAGTTTGTTGGCGTGGGAGTGATTTTGCAATCCCTTGAAAGAGTGGAAATTGCTGCAGAGAAGAAGCTCCCTGGCAATGATTGTCTTGCAGAAGTTGAGGGGAAGCTGCCAGTGGTGTTGGAAAATCAACTGACTGGTAGTTTGGAAGTCCCTATCGCTGATGGTGAAGACGGGTCGGAGCTGGAGGAAGATGCCTTGCCGGGGAGGATACTTCCCGTCCTGGAGGGTGAGGCTTCCAAGGAGATTGAAATTTTAGAGAAGGCTTCTCAGCCGGAGAAGCCTGGGAAGAGCCCAGAAGACCCCCTCCTCCAAAGCGTCTCAATTGCGCTTGCCTGGTCTGCCACTTTATGGTGGCTGTGCCGGGAAGAGGTGAGTGGGAATTCCCATCAAGTTTGTGAACTCCCTGAAGAGAAGGAGTCGGCCGTGCGGATGGAAGCAGCAGGAAGAGATGCCTTGACTTCAGAGAATGGTTTGGAGATTGTGTCAGGAGAAGAAGGCGTTCAAGTGTCCTTGCTGCCCGAGGCTTTCCTGGATGATGAAAGGAATGAGCAGTTGGTGAGATCCATGATGGCTGATCCTATCTTGAACCAAGATTTCCAGTGCAGTGAGGTCCTGAGTTCGAGAGAGAATGCTGAGTCGGAGTATTGGGAGGTGGTGCTGGCTGATCTGGTTCGAATATAACCCTAGGGTTATTTGGTCACTCGGGGGGTGGTTGGAATCAGGGGATGTTGGAACATGTTTCTCCAAAGAAGATTCTGATGACTGAACTTTGGGTGACATCATCGGAGTGGCTTGAACTTCGAGAACTGTTGAATCTTGAGGATGAACTATGGGCCAGTGGTACAGTAACCAGCATATTACTTTTGACTTTGGGAAAGAAGGGCCACTGGATTGTGTTATGCTTATTGTGGAAAATGTTGTTATATGAGGGAAATGTCCTTAAAGGGTTTGGGGCTGAGATGGTCTTAATGTGGGGAAGAGGCGTCACTTAAATGTATTGCTCCAAAGATGGTGATCGGATGAATTTATGGTAAAATTGACCCTGGAAGGATAGATACGGTGATATGATGTTTAAAGTATTATTCATGTTGATGGGGGTAATATTGCATAAGGTTAAGGTAGATGCTATGCTTACATGTGTTTTGTAGAATGTAATATGATTGGGGAATGTTTAGACATGCATTCATTGTTAGAAATGTTAGATGGGATGAGATTTAGAATGTGTATTCTGCTGTTGTATTAGGGATTTTGGTCCCAGGGTTTAGTGGAATAGGTACAGCCTTGTTGGGATCTGCAATGAGGTTAATTGCGGCAGGAAGGTTGTTTGGTGGAGGATAGGTTTTGGAGTTGATTTGTTAATGGTATTGCCTCCTGTTGAATTGGCCAGGAGGAGGGGTATTCGGAATTATGGTTGTTATGGTGTGAATGTGTTGTTTATGCGCAGATGGACATGCCTGCGTTCGAGGGTTGGAGTTCTCCTTTAGGGGGATAGATTTGAGAATCAGAGTGGAAGTTTGTGTTGCCTTCCTGGAGAGGAGGGGTTAGCTGGACCCAGATGGTTGTTCCTGGGTAAGGATTGTATTGGGTTATGGATGTGTGCGATAGTTAGGATGAACTAGAGTGGGAATTGTAGTTTCCCTAGGTGCTTTTCCCCATGTGAGGGGGAGTTATAGTTTGTTCAGAGTAATAAAGTGCTAGGTTTGTGTGTTTGGTCGCATGGGAAGTTGGTATGTGCCTTTTGCTAAGGTGGCAAGGGTATTAGATTTCTATTATAAAAGTACTTGACACGGTTGAGTGATCCTGTGTAGCTGGTTGAATAGTTAAAGTTTGCTTGTAGTAGTGTTTTGTCCCTGTGTCAGAGGTTTTTGAAGATGTGAGTGATTTATGGTTTCCTTGGACTTCATGGCTGGATGCCAAGAGGAGTTAGGTTACGGGGGAGTTAGTAGCCTTTGTATTGCCTGCTGATTATGGATTACAGACCTCCTGCTTATGCAGTGGAGAGAGTTGCAGTTTTCTCAAGTGCCTTCTGCCAGAGCAGTAAGGATAGTGAGTTTCTGTTGGTTACTTGTTGGACACAGTTGAGTTGTTCCTGTGTCGCATGTAGGGGTGTAGTTTGTTAGAGGTTTTGGGTTTTGTGAAAGAATGGTTTAGGTTGGTTGTTTGCCAGTGAAGTTGTGTGGTCACTTTAGGTTCCCCGTGGAGTGACTTGGTAAGAGGTTTAGTTTTAAGAGTGGTTTAGAGGGGAATGATGTTGTCTCCTGTTGAGCCTGCCAGGAGGGAGTTGGTTCAGGAGTTAAGGTGTGAGGAATGTTTGGACGCAGATGCTTATGCCTGCGTTTTGGTGGCAGTTAGTGTTTATTGGGAGTTATGGGGCTTAGAATCCTGATTGGGTGTTACAGATATGGTTGTGTAGTTTTGTCCTGGGGCCTCCTGCTTTGGGCAGTGGATGGTTTTGGGAGTTGTGGGGCTTAGAATCCTGGTCGTGTGGTAACAGATGCGCAGTTGATTTGTTCCTGTGCAATGGACTGTTGGGATTTGTAGTGATGAATAGTTGCATGGGATGTGTGATTCTATAGGTTAGTCCCTTTTACTATGGCAGTGAAGGGATGGGTTGTTTTAGAATTTTGCAGGAAGAGATAGGGTTTAGCCTTGAACAAGCTGAGCATTTGTGAGAGAGATGTCTGGTTATCTGAGTGTGGGGAGTTCCGGGTTAGTATGAGGAATGTATAGCAAGGCTTTGTCCCAGAGTGTGTTTAGCTGGAGAAAGGCTGAGGTTGGCTCATTTTGCCTTGTTTCGTAGAGGGGGTTGTGACTTTTGTTTGGTGTTAGAGTAGGATTTGGATAACAGAGTTAAATGGTATTTTCAGATCCTTTTCCTCCCTGGGGGGAGGGAAGAGGGTATTTTGTAAGGTTCTGTCAATTAGAGTGAAGAGTGCTCTAATCTTAGACCCTTCCAACACTGGTAATCCCTGCCAGGTGCGACCTTGGAGGCAATAGCAATGCCAGGAGTAGCCTTGAGCCACACCACACCAACATGAGAAGCACTGCCTTGTAATATGCTGACTCAGGAGGATATGACTGAATATCCATTGGACAATTGGACTCATGACACTAACTCTGTGACCCCTGGGGTCATGCCCCAATGGACTACTGGGATTGCTGAATCATTTGGATCTGATGCAACCTCTGCTAAGCATTGCATGCTAGGGGGGTTGGGTCTTTGGGATGATGGACAGATGGTGGAGGCGGACTGTATATAAACTGTGTTGGGTTCTGGGAAAGGCAGATCTGGCTTCACAGGTTTTGATACCTGGAAAATAAATCTGATAGGACCGAGTCGCTGTGTGCTGTCGTCTTTGCAGGGATGTTTCCAGCGTTCATGACACC
>JARBWK010004052.1:0-11102 GCA_030556195.1 Anolis apletophallus | reverse complement strand
ATTTATTTCCGAGAATCTCGAGGGTTTTGGTGACCTGTATTTGGCATCAATGAAAACAGTTTTTAACCCCATTTTTTTATCAGATATTCAATAATATTTTTTTCTAATTTTTTTTTCAAAAAACCCCTGGGGGGGAAGGGTTTTTTGTTTGGGATACCCAAACCGGATGGAGCTTTTAATGTCTGGTAAGATGGGAAAAAATTTTATAGTCTTGGTTCAGAAGTAGATTGGGGGTTTTTCCACTTTCGGATCTTTCCCTTTTTTTGAATATCCTTTTTGCTTTTTCCCAAAAATTTGGAATAATACTACTGGTCAAAAATTGTTCTGTTTTTTTTTTGGGTTTTGCATTTTTTAGTCTTTATAATACTGGTCCTTCCCCATCGGGCGGGTTACCTGTCTTTGTTCTTGATTGTTAATTCATTTCTTCCTCCGTTTTTGGGAGAATTTAGTTTCCCCTCTGATTTACATTTTTTTTTTCCCCAATTTGTTTGCTAAAATTTTTGAATTTTTTCTTGCTCTATTTTGTTTAAATAAAGCTCTTGAAAAAATTTTTAAATGCCAAAATCTCTTTTTTTCCCTTTTAAGTTTTTTCCCCCTCTTTATTTTTTGACTCGCTCTTTTGTTTCTTTCTGTTAAGTTGTATTGCCAAATTTACCGGGCTTATTTGCTTTAAAAATTTTTTTTTTCTTTTCTTCCTTTCAATTTGCCCATTAATCAAAACCTGTTCAAAGGGTTTTTTTTGACTTTTTTTTTCTTCTCGGTTTTTTTTCACCCTTTTTTCTCTTTCTCAATTTTCTAAATCCTTTAATTCTGCCTTTTTTTTTAAAAAATTTTTTTTTAACAAAAAAGGGCCCCCATTAACTTTTGTACCCCAAAAATTGTTTGTGCATTCGGGTTTGTTTTTTAAATTAAAAAAATTTTTTCAATAAATTAATTTTTTTCTTAGTTCTTCCTCCTTACCCCCGCCATCTAGTCTCCAATTAAAACTCCTGAGCACTTAAAATGTTTAGGGGGGCGTGTTAAATTTAAACCTGGGTGTTTTTGGGCCCTTGCGTTTTTAGATTTTTTAACGGGATTGATTATTTGGACCATTTTCCTTTTCCAAAAAAAATAAACCCCTTATTTGGGTTTGGCGGGTCTTTGAAGTGGTTGTTTTAAACAAATTTGAAAAAATTTTTGGGAAAGTTTTGAATACTTTTTTTGGGGTTAATAATTTTTTCCCTGTTGGTAATTGTTATTAAACCCCCATTTTGTTGGGAATTCAAGAATTTCTTTTACTTTTTTAGTTTTGACTGGTTTACTGGATCAGTATGTCCCGGATTTGTTCTTCCTTAATTGGGGTTCTGAAAACTTTGTCTATTTTTCCTCCCAAAAACTGCCTTTTTCCGATTACTGCTGCAGTCATTTCTATGGATTTTTAGCTTCCCCGCTTTTCTTTGTACTTTTGGAGCTCCCCCCATTCTCGTTAGTCTTTTTTGAAAAAGTTCCCGCTTGTTTTTTCTTTCCTGTTTTTTGTTGTATCGCTCTTTTATCTTCTCTTGTTTTGGAGCAGTTTGTTTCTCATCCCCTTCCCTTCCTTTGAAATTTTTCCCCTTTTTCAAAAGGGGTATCATTTTTCTAAAATCTGAAAGTCCCTTCATATCTCTCTTTTAAAACCAATAAACCCCTTTTGCTGTCTCCCTCCTCCCCCCCTTTTACATTTTCATTCAGTCTCTTCATTTGTGATTATTTCCTTTTGTTGGTCTTTAATTTGTGTCTGCCTGCAGTGAGTCTTTCTGAATTTTATTTCAGGTCCTTATCTGTTTTTTTTTCTTGTATCATTTGTAATGTCTTTACTCCCTTTTCCGAGAGACTCAACCTCCTTTGTGCCCCTTAAGTTACCAGCTGTGGGTGTAGCCGAAGACATGCTGATTGCGGACTCTCCCCCAGCTGCTGGGCCATAATCCTCAGTAGGTGGATTGAGTAGACACGGTGGGTCTGAGCCACTTCTCTAGGTAAATCAAAAGCTCTCCTGGGCGTGCCGCTTCATCATTTAATGTGTCTTGTTGTAGCCTATTATATAAGTCTCTTCGTGTCGTCTGGGCTGAAATTACTGTTCTGGAAAGACCCTTCTTCATATAAATAAGTCTTGAAAACTTACTGTTCTTGCTCGTTGCGAAGAGGGAATCTGGGGTGGTGCGAGGTGCTGTGGCGTCTCTACTAACCGGTATGCAATCGCCTCAGGCCGTGGCCGATCCTAGGCTTCCAGGGAGCGCCGGCTCTCCCGCTACTCTGGGGGCCCTGCAGTCCCAAACCCTCAAGCTTGAGTTGTCCTCCTTCCTTCAAGGACAACCGGGGTTGCTAATTTTGCACACCCCAATCTTGGCACAGGCCTCTGCTCCACGGGCTTCGCTCTCAGCGTCCACCCCTTCACCGCTTCCCAAACCGGAAGCTATGTTTTTCTCTTGTTTCTGATAATACTACGCATCACAAATCCACTCAGTTAGTGTTGTTGTAAGTCAGTGTTTTGGTTATTGCCAAACCTGAAATAAGTACTCAGCTTTGGGAAATGATCAGGTGTCCCCCCCCAAAAACCTTTCTCTGCACTGTTGGGGACTCCTTTTTCCACAAGTCACGGGCTCGTCAGGTGGAGAAATTGGGGAAAAAGAAGGGAAACTTGGTTTTAGGGAGCTGGGAAAAACCCGCAGCAACGTCTTTCTTTTGGGGGGCTGGACTTTTTTTCACCTCAACTCTTTATTTTTTTAGTAAAAAGCCGGGGTTGGGGGGAATGTTGGGGGTGAAAAGTAGTTTTTGGGGGAATGGGACAGGGAGATATATTAATATTCCACCTGGGTGAAATTTATTTTGGGGGTTTTCCCCTTTAAATTTTTTATCCCAGGGCAGGAAAGGGAGAAAATCCCCCATTATCTACTTTTAACTGGGTTATCGGAGTCCACCCCGGATAATTTGGGATTTTCTGCCTTGATATTTTGGGGGGTAAAGGGTTTTGGAAGGGCCCCTTGGGAGGAGAAAACTACAGTTACAGCCTTCAACAATACAACTACAGTTATAACAAATCACAATCTTCAGACTATGACGGGAAATTTTGGTTTGTTGTAAAGTTTTAACATGGATTTCTGGTTTGTACAAAAGGGGAAGCATTGATGAATTAGAGACTTCTGTTTTCATTATTATCCAAAGAAAAGAAAGTGACAGACTTATTCATTCTTTTTTTATTCAAAATACTAAAGGCTCAATCACAGAATGCAAAAAAGGTTTAGCCATTTAACGCCAAATTTGTCCAAAGTTCTAGGATTTAAGTTTAGAAAACATTTAGAATTTCATTCAGCATGATCCGGGGATCACCACATACAAACCCCAGGATTTTTTTAGATGGACCCATGACAATTAAAAAAAAATTTATTGTGCAGTGTAAAAGAACCAAAACCAATTATTGAAAAGTCTACCACTAACTCTGGTGTGTTTTTTTAAAAGGAAAGGGTCAGCCCTTGATAACAGAAATATACTAATCTGATTTCATGGGGATAATTGTTTTAAATAGCTCAAATTTCATGCTATCCTCATTTTCATTAATTTATTTTCCAAAAAACATATTCTCAAGATGCATCCCAATTTAAAAATTTCAAGAAAGAAACCATGGCCAAACCCAACAGACAGAAGTGACTTCATCATGATGAAAAAGAGCACACACATCATCTGGCTGTCCCCCATTAAATAATAGGGTTTAATACCCCAATGTGTGCCAAGGATAGGAAAACAGAGGGACCCAGTGCCTTACAGTTGGATTTGCACCACTGCAAACAAAAATTGTATTTAAACCCTTTTTTAGCAGAAAAGGGGAAAATTTCCATGCCAGCTTTCCATTACCCTTAAGTTTCAGTTGTCTGATCCTCTTAAGAGGTTTATCATCTCGGGAGGAAAATAACTTCAATCAGCACAAACAAAAGGTGAATGCACCACCATGATTTATTTCCTGCTCTGTAAATTGAAAGGAATCTAGTATGTTGTATATTAAAGTGAAAATCTACCAAATGTGGGGAAAATTTTTAAAGAAAAAACAAAAATATTTTCTTTTTTTCCTTTGGTCTCTAAGTTCTTCCTATCTAATTTTTTGGTGCAAGGGTGAATGCCCCCCCAAGAACAATAAAAGACACAAGTGGTTGGATAAAAATCACAACTCATTTATTGAAAACGGGAAAAAAGGTTCGCCACGCGGGTCCGGGAAAACGGGGAGAAAGTCCCCACGCCCAAAAGGGGTTTGAAAGCCGGGGGTGCGAGCCCCAATGCCTGCCCACGAAAACTATCCCCGGGGGCCTGACGAACCTTTTCAACCAAGGGGATAAGCCAACCTGACCAGGCCTCCCACACGCCAAACATGGAGTTGTGACAAAGCATAAAACGCATAACCAATAACAGTGCAAAATGAAGTTAAGTGGAAACAAAAAAGGATACCAAAAGCAATAAAAAAGGGAGGGTGGGGGGAAAAAACAGTACTGGCCCCATGTGTGGCCGGGTAGTTCCCCAAAGGCCCCCTTGTTGTGGAGGCAGGCGGTTTCCCGGGCAGGTTTTGGGGGTGGGGGTGGGGTTTTGCCCCCTTTTGAGAGATCCCTTTACAACAGTGGCCACTGTAAACCCCTGGGTAATGGGGGAGGGGCCCGATTCAGCATGGCCTTATGTTCTTTTTTCCTGCAGTCAAAAAAATTTTCACCCGGCATGGGGTTGGGCCACCTGGGCTGCATTTTTTTAGTTTCAGCATATTGCCCCAGCTGGTCATGGAGCTCTGTCTGATTTCGGGTTGCCACAGTTGTTTCCCCAGTGTCATAATGGGGCGCTAGTAGAATTAGTGAAGCAGAAGTATGAGGGAATGGATCATGGACCAGAGCTCCATGTTTTAAGAATTCTCAGCAGCAGTGATGCTTGCACAATCTATTACAATTCTCTGCATTGGTGGTGTCCAAAAAAGCAGTTATTCCCAAAACGGACCCTATCCACATAGAGACTTGGGGCATTCCCCGCCTTTTGGGGCCCTTTTTAAAATAACCCAGAATATTTGGCAGAAAAATCTTGAAATCTGCTTTTAACTGGGGGAAAAAAGTTCACAACCCCCATTCCAGTTCAAAGCAGATAATTTGGGGTTTTATTCAGCGGGGGAAGGGGGCCTTTGGGGTAATATGAGAAAAAACCCCCCAAAAGTAGTGTGGGGCACCACAGAACCAATTTTATCTGTCCAGCCCTTTTTAGTGCCATTTATTTATTTATCGTGTCAGGGGGAACCAAACAGTTTAATTGCATTAAAAAAACAAAAAAAAACACAAAGTTTGCAAACTTGGATTCTATTAAATGTCCTTTGACCACTTGGAGTGTTTTGGTTTGCCATAAGAAGGTCGCCCAAGGGGGACCCTTTTATAGCAGGGCCGGTTGGGGTTGCAGTAGGTGGTCTGTGGTTTGCCTTCTCCATACTCCCGATGTTGTGGATTCCACTTTGTATCCCCATTTTTTGGGGGTCGATTTAGGTGCCAGAGGTAAAAACTTTCTGGGCCCCCAGGGCCCCGTTTTCTTGGGGGTACCCAGGGGGGGAAACCCTCATTTGGGATCAGCCATTGTTGGGGGGTTCCTTTTAGCCTGCCACTTTTTGGGCCCCGCTTTCTGAGGTGTTCCAGTGAGTGTCTCTTTGATTTTTAGAAAAAAATTTCGATTTAAGTCATTGGCGTGTTTTTAACCCAAACATTGGGTGGACCTGAGATTTTAAAGAACTAAAAAATAAGGATGTCTTTGTGATTTGATTAAACAAATGACCTTTTTTAACAACTGAACCTGGGCATAGAGGGAATCCCAATTTTGCCTGTTCCCCCCGCCTTTATTGTTAGTGAAGCCACTAGATACCTCACTGCCCCAAGGCATACCTTAAAGACCCGGGGGTGCCCAAAAACCAAGGGCTTTTACCCTGGAAAGATCCCATGCCCTCCCATTGGCTGTTTGGGAGGAGGAAAAAACCCCCCTTCAAGAGACTATCCCCCTGTGGGTCTGGTCATGGAAACAACGAGCAGTGCTTCTTCGATGCATTTTTACAGAGATCTTAGTCCAACCCATTGACCATGGCTTTAAAGTCCCGGGGGTGCAGTAAAGATGTTATTCCCCCTGCTGTTGACTCTAACACTAATACTTAAGTGTTTGTTCTTGTGCCCCTTAATATCGACGGGTGATGATTGACATCAAAAGGGGCAATATACTGTCTTTAATATATATTTTAAAACTGTTTTCAGTCTGATTTTAAAAACTCTTACTGGGGGTTGTCCTTTTCCTCTTAGGGGGCTTTTTCCCCGGGGCTGGTCTTGGGCCGAAAAAGTTTTTTTGTTGTTGTGTTTCACACTGGGCATCATACTTAGCAGCAGAGTAGCAAAGCACAAGGGCAGATGTCTTCACTGTTATCTGTTGTCAAAGACGGAGATCTTATGGGGGCTGCCCAGAAACTTTTCCCATTTCCCCCTTTCGGGGGAACCATTGATTCGCCCTCAGTAAAGGCCTTTGGTGTTATCCTGACCCCAAATTGTATGGAGGCCCAGGTTCCCTCCACGAGCAAAAGGGCCTTCTTCCACCTGCGCCAAGCGAGACAACTGCGCCCTTACCTCCGACGAAGCGCTAGCTACAGTAATCCATGCCACGGTTACATCACGGCGATTACTGTAACGCCTTATATGTGGGTCTGCCCGGTCACTAACCCACAGGATCCAGATTGTGTAGAACGCGGCCGCCAGGCTTCTCACAGGAACATCGATGAGATGCCACATTACACCATCCCTGCAGAAACCTGCACTGGCTGCCCGTGAGTATAGAGCCTACATAAGACCTTGCCCTTTGGCTTTGCTACGGGCCGGGCCCAACATACTTAAAGGACCGCTTGCTGATGCCTGTTATTCAAGGACACCGCAGCCGGCAAACAAGAACCTCCTTGGCCCGGGCGTGAAAGAGGCCCACCTGAGGCCACAAACGGAGATCGCCTCCATTGTGGCCCCCTTTTCTGGAACTCGATGCCCCCGGGACCAGAGAGCCTCCTCGACCTGCCCCAGTTCCTGACCGCCTAAAGACCTGGCTATTTGGGAAAGCTCATGGCTAATGCAGAACCAGGAACTCAACTACCTGAGCCGGGGCCCTTGCATTTAACCCCAAATATTTTAATCTAATTTTAATATTTTAATATTTTTAATTGTTTTTTTTTTTTAATTGTTGAATTGCTATGTAAGTCGCCCGAGACTAACGTGGAGGGCGACTCAGAAAAAATGAAGTCAGTCATCAGTCAGTCAGTCAGTGTTGTGATCCTCAGGTTGTGCCAGTCAGCTGGGGTGATATTGTTTCTAGCACCCACTTTTTGCTTAATATTCAAAGCTTGATATAGTGCCATGTAGATACACCTTAGGTTCTTTAGGTATTCCAGTGCAGTTCTATGGTCAACATCTGTTGAAATTGACAATAGAGTTGCACTGGAGGACCTGAGATTATTAGAAAGATAAAATCAAATCTGCCAATGATCATATCTGCAAAAGTTAAACCTTCAAATGTGGAGGACTGTTTGAAAAACATGTATTTTGACTTCAGAAAAAATGCATTTTTAGCAGATACACAAAGAATAGCAAGTTGGAGGACAATGAAATAATTACTGGAAGTCAAGATAATGCCATCAAGAAATCCCTGTATTGCTGCCCCATGAACAACAAATACTCCAAGGCACTACAACCAGAATGGCTTCTCATCCATCCTCTCCTCAATCTGCTGTTGTGCATTAAAATAATTACAACTTTTCCTGTTTTTGGTAGCTCAGAAATGTTCAATTTTCAATCAAAGTGTGTGGACAGAAGGAGCTAAAGCTGGTGTCACTGGAGTGGTCTATTGGCTGGTATTTGCTTTGCATGTGGGGCTTTTTCATTCTTTCTTTGAAGAAGGGATATTTGGGGATATTCTGCTGTCTGTCAGAAACCCTCCAGCTTTGACTTTCTGCTGGCATGTCTCCTGATTTTGCAACTGGGGTGGTTGATAAGGTGTTATCAGGAGAAAGTGGTGCACAGACATCTGGGAATGCTATTATGGAAAGCTGCAGTTTGAAGCATTCTAACAAAGCAGCCAACCGCCTTCTGACTGCATTGACAAAATCTTGATGTTCTCCAAATATTGCCAGTAGGGCTCTTAAGCCCTATTGTCTGAGACACATCTATCAGCAAAGTTGCATTCAGAAGCCTTTACAAATAACAATGGAACCCCTTTTTCCATAGATGTGAACAAAGATATTTCAGTACATTTATATATTCAACCTTTACACCAGTTGCTGTTGTTCATGTGTCACTATGTTCTTTGTCACTGTCCTAGTGCCATCTATTGTACATTTCTCATATGGGCATGAGTCCTCCTTCTAGGTTGTTTTAATGTGGAGAAAAGAATCAGTGTTGAATTTATTAGGGTGAGCTATTATGTCATGCTAAATGTTGTTGGTTTGCAATTCCCATGACCTCTTACTATTGTCAATGTGAGTTGGGAGTTGTAGGTGAACAACTGAAGTGGCTCAGTTGCCATCCCTGACAGTATGCCAAAAGGCATTAATGATATGTACTATAGAAAAATGATATATAGTAAGCCTTGTATTCACTGCATTTTGTTTCAGGACCCAAATCTGTGAATCATAGTATCCTTAGAGTTGGAAGAGACCTCGTGGGCCATCCAGTCCAACTCTCTGCCAAGCAGCAGGAAAATCGATTCAAGCACTCCCCCCAAAAGATGGCCATCCAGCCTTTGTTTAAAAGCCTCCAATGAAGGAGCCTTGAATACACTCTGGGGCAGAGAGTTCCACTGCTGAACAGCTCTAACAGTTAGGTTCTTCCTCATGTTCTGGTGGAATCTCCTTCCTGTAATTTGAAGCCATTGTTCCGGGTCCTAGTCTCCAGGGCAGGAGAAAACAAGCTTGATCCCCTCCCTATGACTTCTTCTCAAAATTTATACATGGCCTCATCATGTCTCCTCTCAGCCTACTCATCTTCAGGCTAAACATGCCAGCTCTTTAAACCACTCCTCATAGGGCTTGGCTTGTTCTCCAGATTCTTGAACATTTTAGTCATCCTCCTCTAGACACATTCCAATTGCCACCATCTCTTTCCACTGCTGTGCCCAGAATTGGACACAGTATTCCAGGTGTGGCCTGACCATGTTCCATTAATGCTCAAGTTCTATTATATACAGTGTCATAGTAAAAGTATGTCCCTAACTAAAGTGGCAAAACCATACCACAACAAATGCACAGTATATAAAATATATCACATTAGAACAAAACAAATAAATATAAAATGTAATAAAATAATTAAAATTAAAACTGTTAGGTATAATAAAACTATTAATATAAATTCTCAGTCAGCTCATACCTTCTCCATAACATTAGCTTCTCCTGGTTTTCTTCATTATCCTTCAAATTTTGAATCAACTCAACACTCTGATAACAACTCTAACATCTAATAGCTTGTGCTTTTGAATTACACTTTCAGCTACCCCATCCTACCTGTAAATTATTCAATGCTAGCTAGGTGATTAAATCTAATGCTTGTGCTGGGGTGGTCCTGATCCTGACAATTACTTATTGTCACTTTAGAAAAACCTCTACTAATTTCATTCATTTGATCTATTGATTAACTTGAGCATCTTCAGGTTTGTTGTGGCTCCATACATGTTGTTACTATAATTTATTCATGTGCTCTTATAAGGGGTTGATTTAACTTCTGGTTTTGCTAGTAAAACTGAATTACTGTGTCACAAAATAATGCATGTCAAAAGTGTGTCATCAACAGGAAATGTTTGAAAGCTCTACTTCAGTTTTCTCAACGTTCCTAATGCTGTGACCCTAATACAGTTCCTGTTGTGGTGACCCCTGACCATAAAATTATTTTGTTGCTACTTCACGAACTGTAATTTTGATACTGTTATGAACCGTAATGTAAATATCTGATATGCAAGATGTATTTTCATTCACTGGACCAAAGGACAAATACCTGACATGCCTAAATTTGAATTCTGTTGGGGCTGGAAGGAGAATTGATTTTTGTTATTTGGAAGGTTGCTGGGATTTATAGTTCACCTAAATCAAAGAGCATTCTGAACTCCACCAATGATGAAATTGACCAAACTTGCACTACAGAACTCTCATGACCAGCATAAACTACTGTGTTTTCTGATGGTCTTTGGCAACCCTGAACACCCTTTATGACACCCCTCCCCCAAGAGACCCCGAATCCCAGGTTGAGAAATGCTGCTCTACTTTATTGTTGAGAGAATTTCAACCAGTGCTGTTTTATAAATCCAGATAACAAGCAACACCTGCTGAAATTCCATGTTCAGTACAATCATTAGTTGGGTTGGAGCCATTTCAGTTTTCATGCTGACAACTCAATGGCCAGAAGGACATTTAACAAAGAAGCACAATTTAGCTGAATAGGAATACTTTTGCAAAGCTCGGGAAATCTAATGTATGCATCATGGGCATAAATGGAACATTCAGCATCTCAGCAACTAAGAGGTTCTTATCAAAACACACACAAAAGCCATTTTCCCTAATGGAAAGTCATTCAAATCCCTTTAACAATTAAAATAGAAGATGATGTAGGTTTTGAAATTGAATTATGCAAAAATAGTTTTGAAGTAACCTGCAAAAAAAGTTTCAAAATAGAAACATAGGAAAACTAAGGGTGTTTAAACTGAAGACTTATTTAGTTTGACACCACATTAAAACATTGTGGGGGTTATTTAAAAACCTTAGCCTTTTTTCCCCAAAAAATCTGGTGCCTCCCAGTGCAATGTTCTGATATCATCAGAGGCATCTTAATGGGAGCTCCAATGGAGTTCTTTGGGTGGCTTAGAGTGGCAGCAACAACACAGTCTTCTTAAAGTGATCGCACAGGAGAAGGTGATAGTGAGAGTGCCCATTAGGATAGCGGGTCGGCCAGGGACCCCATTCGCAGTGAAGATTGCCCTGAAACCTTTTAGATACTATATGTTTTTAGCAATCCCCCTTTTTGACAAAAATGCTCAAATTTTTTGGGGGGAAAAAAACAGTCCTCACTTAAAAAAAACGT
>JARBWK010004051.1:0-11102 GCA_030556195.1 Anolis apletophallus | reverse complement strand
CCACGGTTAAAAAAAGGTTAAAAAACACTGCTCAAAAGGAGAGGCACTGCAGGCGGCACACATGCTTTAAGGGGCTCAAGAGGTACAGACAGGTGCTTGCACACAGGCTTCTTTTTCTTAAAAATTTTTTTCCTCTCTAGAGGGAGGCGCTTGGCTGCAGGCAAGCAAACACACATACTTTTAAAGGCTTCTTGTTCATAAAGTTTCTACTCTAGAGAAGAGGTGCTGCAGGCAGGTGCATGGCTTTCCCCCTCGCCTCGCCACACCAGCACCCCACATTCTTTCCGGCATTTTAAAGGGATTCCCATTTCCAGGTAATTAAAGGTGACCTCCTGGGATATCCTCCCCGGGCTTCTTTAAAAAAACCCCCTTTTTTTATGGCTTGCTTAAATCTCCCTGCTTTGGATTGAATTTTCCTTACAGCTGTTTCACCCCACTCTGAAAAAAGGGGAAATGGTAGTATTTTAGAGTTTTCTTTTGTTTGCTGGGGGGGTAATAAAAATGTTTAAAATGTGATGCCAAAAAAGGGAGAGGAGGGGGTCAGCTCCCCTTGCTTTGTTTCAGGTGGGTTTTTATACTGGAGGGTCCTTTGGGCTTCAGTACCCAAGGTATGAAAGGAAATGGAGGAAATAAAGTAACAAAATCTGTGCACAAGTCTAGTCTTCAGTCCCAAAAATATCGAGGCCACATAAATTTTAACCCCCCCAGGAAATTTCCCCTTTCTTTTCTTTCACAGTGAAAATATTGAATGATTTCCTTTTGGGAGAACTTTGGCTCTGTGCTTTCTCAATTTTATTTCACATTTGTAACATTTTGTGAAACTTTGTGAATAAATTTAAATGTTTTGGGGGATTGGAAAATGTTTTTCAAACAAAAATTTCAAGAAAAAAAAACCCCCAAGCTCCCATCTCCAGAAAGAAGAAAAATATCTCATAACATTTGACTTAAAAAGTGCCCCCCCAAAAAAAAACCCCGTGAATATTCTTTCACCCTCCTCCACAAATTGAAGAAAAATTCACCCCCACCCCCCCCAAAGGGAAAGTATAGAGTTTGGGGGTATGTGCCCCAGAAAGATAAAATATCCCAGTTTCTCCCGGGAGTTGGTTTTTTTGGAAGGGCCCTCAGAGGCTTTAACGTTGAAGAGATCCTTCAGGAAACATGCTACTCTGGTGTTCGGGGGAAAGGGAGATTAAAGGGGAAAGGGGATCAAGTGAGCTCCGTGGCACTGGGCATGCGCAAGAAAAGTCTGATCTACGGGCTCAAGAAATGGCATTCATAACCTTTTGGAAAATATATTTTTTGAGAAGAGGGGAAAACCCTTTAGAGTAAAATCTTCTCTTGTGGTATACAACCAGAAATAATTATGCAAGGCAATTGTTTCAGTTGTTACCGTAGATTGAATAACCCGTTATCTCTGATCTAAAACAGCTTATACCGTATGCTACCGTATATTTCAGACCCTAGACATGGCGCTTCGGTTCGTGGTAAAAGGAAGAGTTACTCCGTGGAGTATAAAAAGCCATTGTAGAAGAATCTAGGGGCAAAAATCTAGTGCAGTTCTGCAAGGGAAAATGTTGGATCACCGACTGGGACAGAAATGGCGTGCAGAATACACTAGCCTGAGTGAAAAGTGGAGGCGGAATGGCTAAAAACGCAAAAATTTGGGTGTGGTCGGCAACCAATGTATACAGAGCTGGAAAGCCTGGTCTCTGAGTGGGTTGCAGACAGGAGGCGAAGCATTGGTGGTGACCGGGCTCAGATTCAGGAATATGCCCTTGCAGTGTCGCCACAGTTTGACATTCCTTGAACAATCAAGGCATCCAGCACTGGGTGGATAACTTTCTTGAGCATGACCTGTCTTTGAGAAGATCCACAACCCTCTTTAGGTTGGAAGATGCTGAGATTGTTAAGCGTGCATTAGCCACAAAAAGTTTGTGGATGACATTGACTTCTCTAAATACAGTCTTTGCAAATGATCGCCATGGATGAAACTGCCGTGTTCATGGGCCCCAAGGGCTCAAACCACCATTGATCAACGAGGTGCCTCCCCCAGTGTACGTTCCCTCCACCGCTTATGAAAGTGCACGTGTCACCTGCATTTTGGCTTTGTCTGGATGGCACTAAACAACACCGCTACTCATTGCAAAGGCAAGAAGGATAAGATTGAGCGGGTTTCTGGCATTTATGTGCTGGAAACTGAAAAGCCTGGGCCACACAAGATGTTATTAGAAAGTGGCTTGATTTAATGCCGCTTGTTGCGGGAACAAAGAGGATGCTGATATGGATCAGCCAGCCCCACCGCGCCAAAACCATGAAAAACTTCCTTCATGAGCGGAGAATCGCCAAATCATGATTCCTGCAGGGATGACGGCTTATCTTCAGACTCTCGATATCGCCATTAACAAGCCGTTCAAGGACTATCTGTGTGTGGGAAAACAATGACTACATTGAAAACCCCAATGGAGAGAAAATGCATGGGAACTTTGTGAAGCCCAGGTTGCCAAGAGATTGTTAACTGGGTGAAGAATGCTTGGAATAAGATCACCAACACCTGCGTTTTCAAATGCACTGCGAGCTGGCTACCTGGACCCAAAACCTGCTCATTTCAGGCAGTGCCGTTGCTACCCATAGAAATATGGGCCAATGATTCAGCAAGAACTTTCATCGAGAGTCCCAAGAAAATCCACAGGATGTTTATGATGATATTCCTGAGGATGATGACATGGTTGTCATGGAATAAATTTGTTTTACCATTTAACATTGTTTTAAATGTTATGCAATGTTGCAACAAGACATTCTGTGTCGATCAGATTTCTCTGCTCGTTATAGAGGTTAAGTGTTTATTGTGCCTGGCCCGGGTCACAGTCTACCTGTTTAGTCGCCTTTACCTAATGGTTATTGTGTTTATATGTTTGCACTTTTCTCATGCACTTACTACTGTGAGGCCTGCGTGCCTGACATGAATGGTGCTTGTTGCACTATGTTTACAAGTTGGGAGCATGTCTTCCACTCTATTTTATTACATTGTTGATAATGTTATTTATGAATATTGCTGGTTGCAATAAACCTGTTTTGGTTTTCAAGGTTGGCTGGTTTGTTCCCACCTCCTTTACCTTAGCTCGGTAAGTCTTCATAAGTGTGCATTCACAGAGCCCTCAAATACAATACTGTTCAGGTTGTTAATAAATGTTAATGTTATGGTTAAAAAAACCAATTTTTTTTTCCCCAATATAAGACATACCCCAAAAGTAAGACATAGTGGGGATTTTGGGTCAAAAGAAAGTAAGACGCTGTCTTACTTTCGGGAAACCTGTAGTTTACAGTCTCTGTACCACGTGGTGTACATACGCTGGCCCTTATCTGAGCCTATCTAAAGGCATGCCGATCTAGGAATAATGTCTTTCATGAGTGCCTTTACTCCTCAGCTGATTTCTCTTGTACGTGTAGGAAAAGCTTCAATCCAACCAGTGTATGAATCTACAAAACCAACAAATAATGGAAGCCTCCACTCATTGGCATTTCTGTAAAGTCTGTCACCAAAACTTCAAAGGGCCAATTCCTTGATACTGTATTCCAGGCGCTTTCAAAGGACCTTCTCTGGGGTTGTTCTTGGCGCATGTCCACATCTCTCTTGCAGCCGCGGCGTCCAAGCTGTGCAGACTGTTGATGAACATTTGCCTATCCAGGAGCGCTGCCAGGCGCTCTTCCCTAAGTGTGTGTTCTCCATGGTAAAACTGTGACTATGTGCCAGCGCTTTTTGTCTTAAAGGACAATACGAGGTTATCTGGCATTTTGATGAAGCTCTCTTCCCATTCTCCTCCCTCGCTCCAGGGCCCATTCCTCCTCCTGTCTAGTGTAATGACACCTTTCCACTTTGGGTCCTGAGTAAGTGAAATTAACATTACAGGTGTGGGTTTCTGCATAGCTACTTCTCAGGCAGTCAGATCGCTAACCTATTCCCCTTGAACCACGGGTCATTTCCTTTTGATGTGATTTCAGTGCATAACAGCGACTCTACTAGGAAGCCAAATAGCGTCCAACAGGGCCAACATTTCATCTGCATATTTGACCGCCTTTCCAGCAGAAGTCAAAAAGCCTCTTTCCTCCACAGTGCCCCATGAGCATGTAGTGTTAAAAATGCAAAACGAGAATCCGTATAGATATTAACCCTTTGCCCTTCTGCTAGTTTCAAAGCACGAGGTAATGCAATTAGCTCAGCCAGTTGGCCGAACTCCTGGGGGCAATGGTTCTGCCTCGAGAACACCATCTTCCGAGGGTAACGACGAGCGTAGCCAGCATAACGCCTCCCTCTCTTATGAAACTACTCCCATCTGTGTAAAGGGTTAAATCTACCAGTTCCCAAGGAAATCATGCAAATCGGGTCTACTGGAATAAATCAAGTCCATTGTCTCTATGCAGTCATGATGTGAGGGCTCTGAGGGCTAGGCAAAGGTGCTCCAGTTTAATGTTTGGCATCTCCAAGGAAACTTGAGGGGTTATTGCAGAGAACCCCTTCATGCTTAGTCAAGTCTCATTTGTCAGCCAGCGTGGTCCTTTGGAATCTAACAATGCTTTGACATGATGTGGTACTCTTACTGTCAATGATCTCCCTAGTGTGAGCTTGGTAGCTTCTCTGATTAAGTCTACCCCTTGCTACTGTGTCTAACTGCTTTGAAAGATAGGCTGGGGCGTTGCCATGTACCCTAAACTTTGTGAAAGAACCCTATCGCTGTCCCATCTCTCTCTGCAGCAAAGAGATGGAACGGTTTGTCTAAGTCTGGCAGCCCTAGCGCTGAGGCGATATGACAGCTTCCTTCAGCATTCTGAAAGCCTGGTACAGTCCTCTGTCCACACAAATGGATCCTGATTACTTCCCTTGGTTGCTTGGTACAATGGCTTTGCAATGACAGCATAGCTGGGAAACCAATAGTCTTCATAAAGAGGTGGTTCCTAGGAACCTCTTGTTTGTCTTCTATCTTTGGGAGTTGGGATTACTGATGACTTCCTTTTCTCTCAACTTCCAACACCTTGCTTCCTGGTTAGACCAAAGCCTAAATACTTGACTTTCTTTTGACATAACTGAGCTTTCTTTTGGACACTTTGTACCCTTTCTCTTCCAACACTTTCAACAGTTCTAAGGTGTAATGTTTACATCCCTCTTCAGTCTTCGTGGCGACCAGCAGGTCGTCAACATACTGAAGCCACACCCCTTCAGTCTCTGGAATTTCAAAATCTGACAAGTCTTTAGCTAAGGCCTGACCAAAAATCGTCGGGGAAGACTGATAACCTTGAGGCAATCTGGTCCAAGTCGCCTGGCCGTCGCTGTCCTCCTTAAGGGGCTTCCCATTGGAAGGCAAATATTGGCTGTGAAATAAGGAGGCTAGTCTAATGCAGAAGAAAGCATCTCGGAGATCTAGTACTGAGAACCAGATTGCTGTACTTGGAATTAAACTCATCATAATATATGGATTTGGACGACAGGAGTTAATGACAATGTGGCTTGATTGACAGCTCTAAGATCTTGGACAACTCGGAACCTCCCATCTGGCTTACGGACAGGAAGGAGGGCGAATTCCAAGGGGATTCACAATAGACTATGATCTCATGGCGCAACAGTCTATGTAACTCTTCTTGAATTCCTTCTACAGCATCTCTACTGATAGGGTATTGGGCCTTTTCTCAGGGAAGCTGACCAGTTCTTATCTGTATCACCACAGGGCAACATTTTTGCCATTCCTGGTTCGTATCTTCTGCCCAAACCCGGGAGTTTGTTCCCAACCACCAAAAAAATATCTCTTTCTTCTGACCTGTTTCACTCTACACAATCTGTACTCTTCTTGCCCTGGGACGGTGAGTTCCAATTGGCCTGTCTCCAAAAACTCCAATCTTGCCCTTATCTTCCGACAAGATGACTCTTCCCAGTACGGTGATTGGACATTATGGTACATACAATAAAAGGAGTATCACTTCCCTGACCGCAATGTTGAACCTTCTCTTGTGTAACAAAGGACAGGTCTGTGGCTGGCCTGATACACCTACTACCTTGATCTGCTGATTACTAAGGGGTGCTTTTTTTTTGTTCACAACTGACTTATCCGCTACTGTGTCTATTAGGTACTTTATCGCTGACCTTCCACTTCCACGGCAATCAAAGGCTCATCTGGGTCAAGCAACAGAAAAGCTTTGCCAACACTTCAACATTCATCTTCCCCCTCTGCTTCTTCCTCTTCTTCCTGCACAGAGCCACAACAGCCTTCTCTAAGGCCTATAGCTTCCCTGCCTCTTCCTCTTGCTCTTCCCTGACCCTCTAACTGGTATTTTGGCTCTTTTGGTACTTGCATCACTTTCTCCAGACATTTCTTCCACATCAGCTTTTCACCAGTGGCCTTCTTTTCTACAGCGGGCGCACTGATTTTGACTATTTAAACTGTCCTCCATCATTTGCTCTTCCTGACCCCTTCCACATATTTCCTCTTCCTCTTCCTGACCTTTCATCAACATGCTCACCCAAAAACTCTGTATCCCTCTCTTTTCTTCTTATCTTTCCTCTCTTCCCTCTACTTGCTCTCTTGCCATAAACACTTGATCAGCTATTGCCAACAGTTCATTCAAATTCTTTCCCAAAAACCCTGTCTGTTTTTTTATTTTCTTTCTGATGTCTGCAGATGATTGGGAAATGAAGGATTAGTCAGAGCAACCCTCCCATCATTTGCTCTAAATTGTAGGGGCTGTACTTCCTGTATGCTTCCTCTAGGCGTTCTAGAGGCTTGGCAGGCCGTCTCAACTTTGTCCTGTTGAACCCCTTGTATCTTTGAATACTGGAAGGCCAGTGGGCCTTCTGTTGCTTTAAAAGTATTTGCTGAAAGTCACTAATTCTATCCCTCTGATCCGCATCATTCGGATCCCATCTGGATCTTGCTCCGTCGGGAATCTTGGCATTCCCAAATGCAACTACTTCCACTTGCCCTTATGTCCCTCTTGAGCTATCAGCCTAGCTTGGTTGATAATGCTTCTTTTCTCTGCCGCGTGAACAGGGCATTTTAACAGCTGCCGGCAGTCCCACCAGGTCGGATCGTGCGTCGCAATTTATGCCTTCCAACAGATCCGCCATAACTTGTGGTTTTTCTGAATCTGGAGGAGCATTATGTTTCCAATTAATCACGTCGCTACTGGCAAGTGGGACTATCTGATAAGCTTGCATGACCCTTCGTGGCAGCTCCAGCAACGGCCCACCTGTCTGATAGGTAATCCCAAGACCTCCCTCTCTTCTTCCTCTGCTTGCCTTGCTTCCTGAACCTGGACTTGCTTCTGGTTCAAATTGGGAAGCTGCTTGTTCTCACACTGTTTCTTCTGCTTAATTCCGGAGCGCTCTTCGCTCTTGCGGACTCAAAGGAGCTGCTCCTTCTGGCTCTGGGGATTGCGCTGTCACCCCCTGAGGCTCAGTATTCTTCCTCCCTCTTCGTCTTGAGGACGCGCTATCATCCTTTTGACATTTGGGGTGGGCCATCTCGCTCCTCTTTCTATCTCCCTTGCTTCTTCTAAAGGATAATGTCTTTCCATTGAGAGAGGGGCCTGGTATGCAGGTGGTTTTTCACAACAGGGAACAGAGTAGGCCATTGCCACTTGTGGCTGAATTAAAGGGCCGCTGCGGCTGGGGACATTGGGGCTGGATGGAAACATCCCGCTTGGACCCGCAGTTGGCAGGCTCCTAATCCGAGTTGAAAAGTCATTGGGGGATTCATTGGGTTGAAATTGGACGGTGGGAACAGGGAGGAGTGCTTGACTCGCCGGGATCGGCGCTGTGGGAGCGGACAGGATTGGTGCAGCGACAGGAGGACCGCCTCAGGTTGCGCCACAGCCGGGACGTCATCTGGGCGGCTGGGCCTGTCCCAAGGGTGGGGGCTATGGCTTGGGCTTCCTGGGACGTTCAAACTCATAGAGCGGAGGCGCGGTGGCCTCCCGCTCCAGTGATGGCAAGCAGTCTTTCCCTTGGTCTTCTCCTTAAGGGTGGAAGATCTTCCGGCTCTGCCAGGAGAACCGGAGGCTTTCTCCCTGCCTTTCGGCTAACAAAGCAACCTTTCTTCTCATGCCCCTTTGGGCCTGCCCACCAAACACCCTTTTGCAACCATCCGTTCCCATTTTTGGAGTAAACCCTGATCATTTGGATGGACTTCAAAACAAAAAGATTCAAGTTGCCTACCTTCCCCCAAATCCCAGGACCCTGATTTTGGCCAGTTAATCTTTGGACAGCGGGCCAAATTCTCTGTCACAGATTCTTGAGTTCAACGCTTTCAGATCCTGGGCTTTCCCTCTACTGCCAACAGAAAAACCTGTCCCAATTGTCTAACACACATTTCAAAGGGGTTCTTTCTCCTGCTTTGATCCCCACCACCCATCTCTCTGGCAAAAGATCAAAGATTTCAGTCTCCCCCCCAACCCAATGTGTGTTTCCCTATGTAAGGTGAAAAATCTATGCTTGCGATTCCAGCAGACCTCGGGGCCTCCCCGTCACCACTCAGCGCGGATTACTCACTAGGTGCCACGGCCGCCACCCCGACTTTTCTTGCGCTTTCTGCTCCGGATTGCTCTAGGCACCTGGAAGGTACCCCGGTTCTGCTTGCCGAATTGCTCACTAACGGCCACAAGCTGCCCCCTCCGGCTTCCTCTGGTCTCTGGGTTCACCGGCAGTCACGCCAGGCGGCCTCGGGTCAGCAGGCGTTGGTTTGGGACGAGCCAGGCAACCCCGGGCCCAGGTTGGGCCCTGGTCTCAGCCCTCCGGGGTTTCCCTCATTTATCTCCTCGCCGAGGCGAGGCCCGCCCAGGAAACTGGTTGGCCTTTTCACCCAGACCCGTCTGGGCCTTTTGGAATCACGTCGGGGTCACCAAAAAGATGTAGCAGAATTGGGAGTTAGGGAAAATCCAAGTGGCAAGTTACTTCTTACCAAAACGGCGGAGGGGCGTGGGGCGCAGGGATGAGAAACCACGCAACCTCTGCTCAACGGGAAATCAAAGAGATTTATTGATTAACACCAGCTGGTGGGGTTGCCCAAAACGAGCTGCGAAAAGGGGCAAAAGGCCTCGGTCATCCTTAACACAAAGATTTATACCCCTCGGGGATCCAAAAAGCCCGCCCTCCTTCATGATCATTTACAAACATCATTGGCTGGTGTTAAGAACATTTCATTAATCCAATTAAACATAACATTTTCATTTGCATCACTCTTAATCCCCTCCTATATGTTTTGAACAATGAACAGATCAGGTAGTCTTTCCCCCAGTGCAACATCAAAATGGCTGGGACTCCTGTGGTTCCCATTTTTGGCTTCTGCATTCCCTTGCCAGCAATGGAGGGGGAGAACCCTCTGCTCATGCCGGAGTTCCACCCATTTGGCACTAAGGTAAAAAAACCTCATGCTTTTGCACCCGTTTGACCAATCTGAGCCCTTAATCTTATTAGGCACGGGGTGTACTTTGGCAAATCACTGCCTGTGCTAAACACCCCAAACATAGGTTACATTCCGAGCGTGCCTGCCTGATTCTTGGCACAGAAACCCACTTTTCTAAGTTTTTACACGTTAGCATCACTCCTGACGATTCCTGCAAGAAAAGTACCAAAACCTTTAATATCACTTTGGGATTTGTCCCGTGCACATGGGATACGAAAAAAATGTTGGCATAGGGATAAACCAAATAGTTGGGGAAAGGGGTATTGGAATATAGTTGCAGGTCTCCCTTTTTTCTTTGAATTAACAAATAATCAAATGTGATAAAGGAAACCATCTTTTAAAACAATAACTTAAAAGTAAGTCAGGGGGGTGAAATTTTATTTTTGGATGTAGTGATCTTAGGGTTTAGGGGTTTCCCGAAGTTTTGCATCAGGATCTGAATTAAGGAGAAGCAGGCAAGTGAAGCTTTATTGCACCCAAATTGAAAATTGCTTATTGCTTCTTGGGATGTTGGGTATTCAGATGGAAAGAAAAATCAAAAGAAAGTTAAATACCCAAAAAATTAATCTTCTTTTAGGGTTTTTTTACTTTTTCTTCCTTACAAACAGCTATAAAGGTAATCTTAACAAATGGAAAAGGTATAATAGTAATAGGAGCTGTGGTTAGACAGGTCCCTAAAAATGCTTTACAAAAAGGAACAATGATAAGGATGGAATTTAAAAAAAATTGTTAGTTAATTCGGGGCCAGTTATAAACATTAGATGTTCATGGTAAGGTTGTGCTCTTCAATAGAGGCAAGCTTTAAAATTGGGGATTGAATTTTTTTTTTTCATGTAGACAAACTGAAAGCTTTACCATCTATGTAGCCACTGCAAAAATATAAATGAAAAATACAACGATTTCCAAAGGAAAAAAAAACAACTAGTGGCCATATATTGGTTTTTATTATAAGAAATAAACCCAATTAGAGAACTAGGGTTTTTATCTTATGTAGATTGAACAAGATGCCCCTCCTATCAAAAATTTTGATTTTGGAGTGGAGAATATGGGAGTACATTTAACTGAAATCAATACAGTATAAACAGATTTGGTTTAAATTCCCTTTTCAAAAATATCCCCTTCCTGCACTTTTTGAGCTTCTTAAGGGTGCTTAGATAGCACTAAAATGGGATTTTACATGAAGGACAAAAACAACAACAAAACAACAACACTTTATTTATATTCCGCCCCTTTTCATTCGAGGTTGGGAGTGATCACAGCACACATCACCAAACATTTTAAAGCTGCTTTTTAGACAATACACAGACAGACAACAGAAAGGAGGTGGGGGCTGACTCAGTGTCCAGCTGTTATATTTTTTTATGCCAAGAAAGGTGAGCCCAACCACAGGGGGGGGGTGTTCCCCTTCTCTATGACTAAGAGCCGTCAGGACTTCCTCCTTCCTTTCTGGTCACCAGCATTTTTCGGGGCTTTTTCTTTTTTTTGGGGTTGTAAAACACCTCCCCCCCCTTTTAAAATACCTAAAAAATAAAGCTTTTTCAAACTGCTTATTTAAAAAAGTGAGCAGGGCTGACAGGTGACGCTCACCGGGGCCCCGGACTTTGAACCCCTTCAACCTTTTTTGACAGACCAGTTGGGTGGTGATTTTTTAACGTT
>JARBWK010004050.1:0-11103 GCA_030556195.1 Anolis apletophallus | reverse complement strand
AAGATCTCTCTGACCAGTAGGTCATGAGTTCGAGCCCTGCCCGGGTCGAGGTGGGTGCTCGACTTTTAAGTGTAGTCTGCTGTCAGCCTTTGCAGCCCGAAAGACAGTTGCATCTGTCAAGTAGGAGATAAAGGTACCACATTAAGTGGGGAGGCAAATTTTGACTGAATTATGAGGCCATTAAAGAACTCCAGGAACGCTGAGGAATGCAGAAGGAACAACAAGGGACCCTGGGAATGCTGAGAGATGAGGAGTGCGTCAGCTCCCCCTGGTGGCCAGAGTTTGCCTTTGTCTATATGTGTGTATGTGGAAACGGCAGGGATTGTCTGCTAAGCATGTGTACCTGTAATCCGTTCTGAGTCCCCTTCGGGGTGAGAAGAGCGGAATATAAATAAAGTAAGTAAATAAATAAAATAACCCTAGCAATAAGTGAGGGAACAGTGTAGTCCATTTTCATTTGGCAGTTCTTCTAAAAGAGACTGCAGATGTTCCAAGGATGGAAAACTCATGTTTTTCCCATGCAGAAATATGAACAAAGGTCACGTTTTGTGCAAAAGTGCATCTGAGTGCATTGGAGACCATTGTAGAACCCTGAAGTGCATTACCTGTCTTGATCAGTCATGCTCTCCCCTCTGGACGTAGCAGGTGACACCATTGCTTTCTATAACAACTCTGTTGAAACTTGAAATTAAACTTAACTCTGTTGTCCAGGTTTCATTTTAAAAACCAACACTCTTGTTGGGTCTCCGAAGAAATGAAGAAGCTGCTTTCCTGGTGGTTTGGTTTCATTGCGGATCCATCCCTTACGTAAATGCCCCAACAGAGCAATGCATCTTCTGTGAGTGAGAGTGAGCAAGGGAGGGCCGGGAGGGCTGTCGTAAAACGTTTTGACTGCCTGTGGTTTGAGGATGTGCTCCAGTTACATGAAGGAATGAATTCCTTTGGCTAAAAGCCACCCAACCAAGTAATTTGAATCTTGGATTCGCATAAGCAGCGGCCAGGGCCCCACAGTGCCTGCTGAGGGTAACTATAAAGGCTGGTTTTATAAGTAGGCTAAATGATGCTATTGATGAATTTTGTTAAAGCTAACAAAAACCAAAGCTGACATATGTAAATGGGACTTGGTTTTTTTTTAAAGGACATCAGACATATTCCACTCAGAGCTTGGAAAAGGTACTCTTTGGGGACTAAAAATTTCCCGATTTTATGTGCTAGCACAGGGCTGTCCAACTTCTACCAACCCTGGGGCCTGATTACCGGACACTGATCAACTGGGGGGCCTAAGGGTCCGCCCCTCCCCGGCTCCGCCCCCTCCCCGGCTCCGCCCGCTGTATATATTCACAAACTCATATTCCCCTTTATTTCTAATAAAATACATTTGTTATTACTATTATTCCATTCCTGCCACATGTATATATTCACAAACTCATATTCCCCTTTATTTCTAATAAAATATATTTGTTATTATTATTATTCCATTCCTGCCATATATAGATAGATCACAGATTAGGAAAGGCATACAGTGCATTTGGAAGGCTTCACAAAAGAGTCTGGAGAAACAAGCACCTGAGGCAAAGCACCAAAATCAGTGTGTACAGAGCTATCATATCATACAGTTCGCCTACAATCAAAGAGCATTCTTAACCCCACCAATGATGGAATTAACCAATCTTGGCACACAGAACTCCCATGACCAACAGGAAATACTGGAAGGCTTTGGTGGGCATTGACCTTGAGTTGTGGAGTTGTAGTTCACCTCCATCCAGAGAGCACTCTGGACTCAATGTTGGATCAGGACCAAACTTGGCATGAATACTCAATATGCCCAAAAGTGAACACAGATGGAGTTTGGGGAAAATAAACAGGAGCCGGAGGGAAGCCGAGCATGGTTTGCGGCTCCCACGGGCTTGGTGGAGCCGCGAACCGGAGGCTCCCTGCAAGCAAATGGAGGATGCCTCTCGGGGCCTGGCTGCTTCAAACCCGGGGTTTGGAAGCAGCCAGCCTCTGATTTCCTCCCTTTCTCCAAGTCCCCTTCCCAAGCGGAGAGAGACTGGGGAAAGGGAGGAGATGCCTCTCGGGGCCTGGCTGCTTCCAAACCCCAGGAGAAGGAAGGAAGGAGTGGAAGAGAAGGATGGAAGGGAATGGAGGGAGGAAAGGGAGGAGGGAAAGTGAGAAGGAAGAAAAGATAAAAGGGTGGCAGGAAAGGAAGAAAGGAAGGTAAAGAGAGAGGGGCAAGGAGGGAGGGAGAACAGTTGAAAGGGTGGGTGGGTGGAAGGAAAGAAGGTGAAAGAGAGGGACGGAGGAAAGAAGGAAAGAGTGGAAGGAAAGGGAGGGGAGTAGAAAGAGGGAGAGGGAAGTGGGGGGGAGAAGGCCGGGTGATGGAGGCGGCGCACGGAGCAACAGGAGGAGGAAGCGGCGAGAGGAGAAAGAGAGAGAGGAAGGGGCAGGGAAGGAAGAAGGATGAAAGGGTGGAATGGAAGGAGGGAGAAGAAATGTGCTTACCTTAGCGCTGCATGCTTCCTTGCAATAACTCCTCCCTGGGAAGGGAGGGAGGGAGGATGAGAAGGAGGAAGGAGCTCTGCCGAGCCATGCGGCGGGTCGCTCTTCCTGTTTGCTGCCAAGGGGCGGGCCCGAGAGACGTCACTCCTCCCCTTGGCCCCTCCCTCAGGAGAAGAGGAGGCGACCAATAGAAAGCCAAGGAGGCGGGACCAAAAATAATAAAAAATAATAATATTTTAATTGAAAAAATATTTTTAAAAATATATTATTTATTGCAGGAGGGTAAGGGGCCGTAGCCAAGGGGCTGGGGGGCCATGTACGGCCCCAGGGCCGCCTGTTGGACAGCCCTGTGCTAGCACATTGGCTGCAGAGAAAGGAGATGCTGTAGTCCAAAAAAGTAACTTTTCCAAGCTCTGGTTCTGTAAATGGCCCTGGAAAGCAAAAAGAAAGAGTGACTGAAAAATCCCCTTACTAAGACCCCTTCTATACTGCCATATAATCCAGATTATCAAAGTGGATAATCCAGAGTCTACACCAGTCACCCAGTGGCACAGCGGGTTAAACAACCGAGCTGCTGAATCTGCTGACCCAAAGGTTGGTGGTTCAAATCCAGGGAGTGAGGTGAGTTCCCACTGTTAGCCCCAGCTTCTGCCCACCTAGCAGCTCAAAAACATGCAAATGTGAGTAGATCAATACGTACTGCTCCAGTGGGAAGGTAACAGCGCTCCATGCAGTCATGCTGGCCACATGACCTAAGGTGTCTACGGACACTGCCAGCTCTTTGGCCTAGATATGGAGATGAGCAGTACCCCCAGAGTCGGATGCGACTAGACTTAAGTCAAGGGAAAACTTTATCTTTTATATGAGTCTACGGTGCCATATAATCCAATTCAAAGCAGATAATCTGGATTTTATACGGCAGTGTAGAAGGGGCCTAAATTAGAGTAACCCCATTTGATGACCCAAGGTTACCTTCTCCTTGTTGTATTCCTATTACAGGGGTTTTCTTGGTAAGGTTTGCTCAAAAGAGGTTTGCCCTTGCCTCCCAATGAGACTGTGCCCCCTTCTTCACTGCCATATAAAATCCAGATTATCTGCTTCAAACTGGATTATATGGCATTGTAGAAGGGG
Organism: Anolis apletophallus; assembly: GCA_030556195.1. NCBI lineage: Eukaryota > Metazoa > Chordata > Lepidosauria > Squamata > Anolidae > Anolis > Anolis apletophallus. Next base: position 7,473 of record JARBWK010004050.1, on the reverse strand, counting down.
CCTGAGAGGGTGTGACTTGACCAAGGTCACAGAGCAGGTTCCTTCCTTCCTTCTTTCCTTTCTCCCAAAGTAGGATTAAAGATGGCTCACAGATTAAAGTAGTTGAAGCCTAACCATGACCAAGTGGATTTGAACCTTAGCCCCAACTCTATGACAGCTTCTACGGAAGTCATACATTTCAATAGTTTGCTACCATTCACTATAAGTTAAGGATCATATTCTTTGCAGGTTAAGAGGCCATACTGTATTGTTCTCCATGAAGATCATGCTGCATTTTGTTTTGCTCTAAGAATACCAATTTCTGCACAAAACAACCATGTGTGAATTTTTCACAGAATAAGTCCCAAAGTGCGAAAATTCTTGCCAACCAAGGATTTTTCTCATCGGGCTTTCTGAACACCTGTAAACTCCCCTTTTTGGAATATTTTAAAATATTTTTGCATCCGTACATTCTCATCAATCAGTCTACCAATGCCTCCCAAAATAAAAAGGTACCTGTTGCCTATGAATGTTGACATATGACTCCAGGTATGGGCCAACTTGGAACCTCCAGGGGTTTTGGACTTCAATGCCCACAATTCGTAACAGCTTCAGGTCCTTTCCTTTTCCTCATAAGAACTTATTCCCATGCCTGATCTAACCTCTCCAGGAAAGGAATTCTAGGTCAGATGTACTTACGATGATATTTTGTACAATCATAACATTATTTCTCGACTGAAATTAAATGTCTCTCTGTTTTTCCTAAGGTTCCATGGGAATGAGCCATGGCAGTAAAAGTGAAATAATTGTGTCACAATTATGTAGCGTACCATAGGCCAGTGTTTCCCAACCTTTTTTGAGCCGCAGCACACTTTTTACATTTGCAAAATCCTGGGGCACACCACCAACCAAAATGACACAAAATGATGCTCTAACACAGTAATACATAGAGTTAATATGTTTTTCAATGTATTTATACATTCCGTGTGAAACCTGGGCCTGTTTCGATGAACACAACATAGATATCCTGGCAGGAATGGCAGAAAGACACAAACTTCCCACACAGAACTCCCATAACCAAGAGAAAATGCTATAAGAGTTTGGTGGGCATTGGCCTTGGGTTTTGGAGTTGTAGTTCACCTATATCCAGAGAGCACTGTGGACTCAAACAATGTTGGATCAGGACCAAACTTGGCATGAATACTCAATATGCCCAAATATGAACGCAGATGGGGTTCAGGGGAAATAGACCTTGACATTTGGGAGTTGTAGTTGCTGGGATTTATAGTTTCCCTACAATCAAAGAGCATTCTGAACCCCACCAATGATAGAACTGGGCCAAACTTCCCACACAGAACCCCCAGGAGGCAAGAGGAGGTCTCTACTTGGGGAAAGGGAGGCGGGCCTTCCCCATGCATGGAGAGGGAGAGACCAAGTAGACAACGGGTGGGGGTGGGGTGTTTGTAATTTTCAGCCTTTATTGAGGTAGGTTTCTTAGGGTTTTTATATTTCAACACACTAGACTCTCCCCCCTCCTGGAGGTCCCAATTTCCCACGGCACACCTGATGTTCACTCACGGCACACTAGTGTGCCCCGGCACACTGGTTGGGAAACACTGCCATAGGCATCAACTTTTGCAGGGGATAAGCACCCAGGATCCACGTGAGAGTGGGAAAAACATGGATTAACACTATTTTTTTTTTTTACCTGAAAGAACATTTCTTTAGGAATCTCTAGGATGATCCTATGGTCAACTTCAGCAGACGTTGACTATAAAGTCAGGCTAGAAAACCTAGAGCAGTGGTTCTCAATCTGGGGTCCCCAGATGTTTTTGGCTTTCAACTCCCAGAAATCCTAACAGCTGGGAAACTGGCTGGGATTTCTGGGAGTTGTAGGACAAAAACATTTGGGGACCCCAGGTTGAGAACCACTGCTCTAAGCTTTCCAGCCTGACTTTATAGTCAACGTCTGCTGAAGCTGACCATTGGATCATCCTGGAAGACTTCTAAAATGTTCTCTCTCAGTCCTCCAGCATGACTCCTGCAGACATTAAACAAACAATTGTTTTGGAGGACTAAGAAACTCCTAGAGATAACATATTAATCAAATCCATAGATAAAGCCGTAGGCTGACTATAGCAAAGCAGGTTAATAACCAGCTGCAGTAAATCTTGCCAATTGAAAGGTTGACAGTCAGGTCAGGGTGAGCTCCTGATCTTCAGCCCAGCTCCCTGCCCACCTACTGGATCACAAACAGCAATGTGAGTAGATAAATAGGAACTGCATTAAAGCAAGAAGGTATTTTAGGCATGGTGTTTCAAACAGAAAATGAAAGAAAGTTGATGAACAAAGAAAACTCTTTGGCAAGGAAATTGAGAGATAGCACCCCCCTGTGGCCGGAACCAAGCACAGCCTCCAAAAGATGCTAAATGATGAGAAAAAGCCTAGCTATACCTGTATCTTGTCTGTCTTGTCATTGTATAATTGGCATTGAATGTTTGCCGTATATGTGTTCTGTGATCCGCCCTGAGTCCCCTTCGGGTTGAGAAGGGCAGAATATAAATATTGTTAATAATAATAATGATAGTAATAATAAAATATGCAAAAGTTAAATATAGAGGCCTGAGTAAAATGGGTCCAAACAGAAGGGCTTCCTCAGAAGATCTCACATGCTTCCTGGCTATTGCTCTGTTGACTCCTAGCCACTAAAGAGCTTGGAGAAGCCCTAAACCAGGGGTGCTCAGAATGGTGATCGGGATCACCAAGGTGATCTTCAGGCCTCATCCTGGTGATCTTCAGGCCCCTGACCAGGTTTTTTTTGCTGTTGGTCCTCTTCACGCGCCCCTGCACGCTGCAAAGAAGTCCTCCGTTGTTGCTCCTCCCCGCTCCCTGCTCGCGCGCTGCCTCCAAAAGTTCCAGAGTCCAAGAGGCAGAATGGGCCCCCTCTTTTGGATTCCCCCTCCTCCCTCCGTCCTTCTCCAGGCACTCAGAGTCATAGGAGACCAAAGGGGGCGGGCCTGCATAACGCGATGCATGGCTGGCCCCGCGCGCATGCGCAGAAGCGCCCATTCTGCCCCTCGGACTTCTCGTGAGCTCTTGGAGGTGGCACGCATGCTGGCGGCATGGACATAGGAGCAACAACGGAGGAGGAGGAGGAGAAGGACGCTTTGGGGTCATTTCCTTACCGCATCTCAAAGGTCGGTCTTTTTACTTTGGGATGGGTGCTTGATTGTTCTGTGGCATGTCTCTTTGTTTATTTTTAATGTTTAAAAATGGCCTTTTATCTCCAAAGCCTCTCTGCTTGCTTTGTTCCTTGAGAAATATATGTTGGGGAATATGGAAATGTGGGAGAAATGGGGTGGTTGGATGTATTTTTGCATGCCCCTTTGTTTACCTTGCTGAGTATTAAATGGCCTTGCAGTTCAACAGCCTCTCTTCTTACTTTCTGGCTGATAATATGTGTGGTAATATGGCAGTGTGGGAGAAATGGGGTGGTTGGATGTATTCATGCATGCCCCTTTGTTTACCTTGCTGAGTATTAAATGGCCTTGCAGGTCAACAGCCTCTCTTCTTACTTTCTGGCTGATAATATGTGTGGTAATATGGCAGTGTGGGAGAAATGGGGTGGTTGGATGTATTCATGCATGCCCCTTTGTTTACCTTGCTGAGTATTAAATGGCCTTGCAGTTCAAAAGCCTCTCTTCTTACTTTCTGGCTGATAATATGTGTGGTAATATGGCAGTGTGGGAGAAATGGGGTGGTTGGATGTATTCATGCATGCCCCTTTGTTTACCTTGCTGAGTATTAAATGGCCTTGCAGTTCAAAAGCCTCTCTTCTTACTTTCTGGCTGATAATATGTGTGGTAATATAGCAGTGTGGGAGAAATGGGGTGGTTGGATGTATTTTTATGCTTTGTTTTATATTGTTGTTATTAAATTGAAATGTGATGTTTTATAACTTCATTTTATGTAAACTGTCCCGAGCCTGCTGGAAGGAGCGGGACATAAAAATGAATAACTATAAATAAATAAATAAATAAATAAATAAATAAGAAAATAGTTATACGTTTTACATTTCTGGGCAGGTGATCTTTGGGACTTGGTTTTTTAATCAGTAGCTCCCATGCTGAAAAAGTGTGAGCACCCCTGCCCTAAACGATTCCAGCCCAGCTTACCTGTCTGAACGTATCTCCTCCTATGAACCATCTAGGAGCTTAAGCTTATCTGGGGAGTCCCTGCTCTCGATCCTGTGATTGGCAGAGACGAAGGACAGGGCCTTCTCAGTGGTGGCCTCCCAGCTATGGAACTCCCTCCCCAGGGGCTGCCCTTCCTTCCTGTTGCACCTCAGATCGTGGCAGTACCCCCTAGATCACACACACAAGCAGTCTCTGTAAATATAGCTTTATTTAGAATAAAAGATAGTTCAAAGGTTAGAAGATGTAAGGCAAGTTCAAATCAGTTCCAAAAGTAAAATCCAAAATAGTCCTCAAGCTGGCAATCAAGCTGACTTGATTTCTCCACAGAACAAGAGTGCGTAGACAAGGCAAACCGCTCCTGCGGTCAGATGTGAACTTAGAGTCCTGAACCCGAGTCCTTCCAACCTAAACGTAGCTTCAGCTCTGGCGAAATCCCTCTCCGCCCGGTCTAATAAAGGAATCTAACTTCTATGTGTCCACCGCACCCCCCTCTTCAAATTCCAATCCTTTCAGGGGGGATCTGATGCTTACCCTCCTGTTGAAGCTCTGCTCATTAGAGCTCCCAGGTGCGGTGCTATCAGGCTGGGAAACATCATCCTCCCCATCTCTGGAATTCTCGCTTGAGATCGAGGGAGTGAAAACACTTTCTTGGGGACCAAGGCCTTATTGATTCTCACTGCCAAACTCTGAATCAACATCCATTTCCTCTTCATCAGCCACCTGTTCATTAATGAGCAGGCTCACCAGGCAACCCCTCATCCCTGGCTAACTCAACTGGTAACCTATCATCCCTGTGTTGTCCAAATGTACCAGGCTGGAACACCACACTTCCTGACTTTCCAAAAAAAAGTAAAGACCTGGCTCTTTGAGCAAGCTTTTGAGAATGCAGCAGAATAGATAACACGGAGCTATGAATGATGAACACGGAATGGCCAGTCGATGTTACTGATTAACGTTTTTAACAGGATGACAGCAATGATTATATGTTTTAACGCTTTTTTATATATGTTTTATATTGTAATGTTGATTGTTTTTAATGGCACTTTTATGAATGCCTGGCATTGAATTGTGCCAATCTGTAACCCACCTTGAGTCACCGTATGGCTGAGAAAGGCGGACTCTAAATACTGTAAATAAATAAATAAATTCCTGTTGTAATTCTTCTCTGGGCTGCCCTGTTCTTAGATGATTTTAATGTGTTGTTTTAACGGTGATGTTTTTATTGTGTTATTCCTATTGGTGTGTGAGCCGCCCTGAGCCATTGGGAGTGGCAGCGAATAAATTTGAATAAATAAATAAATAAATAAATAAAAAAGAAGGGAAGGAATGGTTTATATCTATTAGAGCAGTGTTTCCCAACCAGTGTGCCATGGCACACTAGTGTGCCGTGAGCGATCATCAGGTGTGCCTTGGGAAATTGACACTCCTCCCCCCCTCCTAGCAGCCCTCTCACAGGTTTCCAAGAAACAAATTGAGCCTCTCCGCTTGAAAATGGTTTTTTTTTTTACTATTTTACTGGATTTTTCAAGAGTTGCCTCCCCCCTTCCAAGGAATTGTTTATAACAGCTTCATGACATCCATAGTTAATTGGAAGCAAGTTTCACTCAGGGTGAAATCTCACAAAGGTCTGGAGAACAAGCTCTATGAGGAGCGGCTTGAAGAGCTGGGCATGTTTATCCTGAAGAAGAGAAGGCTGAGAGAAGACATGATAGCCATGTATAAGTATGTGAGAAGAAGTCATATATATGTTGTGTTCATCAAAACAGGCCCAGGTTCCACACTGAGTGTATAAATACATTTTAAAACATAATAACTATATGTATTACTGTGTTAGAGTGTCATTTTGTGTCATTTTGGTTGGTGGTGTGCCCCAGGATTGTGTAAATGTAAAAAATGTGCCGCGGCTCAAAAAAGGTTGAAAAACACTGTATTAGAGAATTACACCCTGAAAGTACTATTAGGATTGTGGCCATTGTTCTCTCGTGACCTTAGTATTCCTGCACCAGGCTGGGTCCAAGTTACCGTGGCAAGTTCTCTCGTGGTAAAAATGGCCGTCCATATCGGCTTGCTGTCTGCTCCTTGTCTGTGATGAAATCCTCCATTTTCTTCTGCATCTCGGGGAAACGCCTCTGTATCCAGCTGCTAAAGAGGCTGAGCAGACAATACTGCTTACTCGGCGATTCCTCTTTCGAACAAGCCTCCTTTTCTTTTCTTTCTCCCCTCCACACAGTTGAAGCAAGACTGCTTTTTATAGCTCAGCTGGGATCAGAAATAACACCCGCCTACCCAGTGTTACTTTATAAAACATAGAGTATGTTGCCTTTACTGGCATGGCTCCCTTCGTCGCCATGTCTCTCTACCCCATTGTTGTTGCTTCCCACCCACGTTTCCCCTCTTTTCTTTCTAATTTCGTAGTTGCAAAACAGCAGAAATTCAAACCACCTCAAAGAAACGGTTTTGTAGGTGCCGCTTTCCAAATGCAAGGGGGACACTTTCGGTTGGCACGTGGTGGGTACCTTTTCATTGTTCTCCTTATCGAGCTGCAAGACTCTAACAAAGAAATGGTGATGGAAAAATAGAGAGAAAAAATATCCCAGGATAATGAATAACAGAAGTAATTTGCTCCATTGAGCAAAAAAGAAGTAATAAAAATGTTATATAATGCATAGGCTTTTCCGACACTTGTCTCTGGCTCAGATCATGCCGCTCAACATATGACTGCATGTCTTTTAATTAGTTTTCTTCCCCAGTAGGGCTTCAGCATCCATTGACATTGGGTGAGACTTTAGAGAGAGAAAAATAACATTAATATACATCACTTGGCTCTACCGTTTGCTTTGACACTGCAAATGCATTAATTGCAAGAACCGGGGAGCTTTTCTCCCGTCTCATTTCTATTCCGGCTTCTGCCTGGCGGTTGGTTCAGAGCAAATCCTCTCCGACCAATAGAGACTGGCTTTGCCATTCATGTCCTAGCAACAAGCTCTGTTCCAATCCTTATCCAGCAAACTGACACCTGAAAAATTACATCATGAATAATGGCAAAGCAACAAGGGCCAAGACAAAAAAAATCTGTCTGCTGCAGAGTTCATTTAAGGTGTTTAAGTCTAGATCCTTAAAGCGACATGGCTCGAAAACCAGTTGCTGGTCTCCGATCTTTTCCTGAAGCAAACTCCAGCTCATATACCATTTGCATATATATTCCTATATGGCAGGGGTGCTCACACTTTTTCAGTATGCGAGCGACTTATAAAACAACCAAGTCAAAACGATCTACCTACCCACTACTCAGAGAGCC
>JARBWK010004049.1:0-11104 GCA_030556195.1 Anolis apletophallus | reverse complement strand
ACAGCCAGGCCAATCAGCTGAAGCTACACATGGAAGGGGAAGGCGCCCGATTCAAATGTAAATGACTGCCTTTGACTGCTTTTCTATATATTGACTGCTTCTCCATTAAAGATTATGTTTTTGCCTTTGGATTCCTGGCGTGGCATTGCATCCTATTCAGCTGAATTAGATTCTTCTCTCGGTAATGGCGTTCTTCCGTCTGGGTGAGCATTGATCTGGGTTTCTATGGATTTGTAGTTCTGGGAAGATCATCCAGATATAGGGCCTCGATCCTCGCTTTTAGGGTGGCCTGGGCTCTGCCCCCTTAAGGGAAGGCCCCCTAAACGTATTTCGACAATAGATTTTGGCGACCTGTACGAAGGGACGGATTTAGGCTTGAAATCTGTGAAATTCCTCTTCCAAATTATCAAGCCCGAATTCTCAAGTGAAAAGCCTAAGATCAGGGTCCCTGGGAAAACTGAGGAGCTTGGCCACCAGGGCTTCTTTCTGCCCACTCAGATTTTTCCTCTTGGGCACTGAACTGGGGCTTTGGGCGCAAGGGAAAGAAAGGAAGTGCCTGAGACTTCCATTAAGGAACAACGCCACCGAGAGAATTTAGGGAAGGGGTAGGAACTGAAGTGGGAAAATAAAAAAGCAAGACGTCGGTTGTGCATTGCGGGCAGGTAGGAGGTTGCCAGGAGTCAACGCGACTCAAAAGGGACCTCGGTGTAACAAAGTCCTGCCCCTTTAGCACTAACATCTGGCATCCTAGGCGGGTATTGGAGGCAGTCTATCTTTGCTTTTGCAGTCCGAGGGGGTGACGGAGCAAGGGGGCGCTAGGCCCTTTTGTGACTTTCCGAAGACTCCCCCAAAGGAGGGTAGCTTTCCAGTTTGGGGGTGTACACACCTTGGGGTACGCTTAAACGGTTGGGCCACTGCCCCATTAACTGAGACGAATCAGGGGTACACGGCCTTTTTGAAAAATGGGAAATTGCCTCGCTCCCCGAAGATGTCCGCCCCCACGACTTTCACCTCTAGGGACGCTCTGGCCGAGTTAGCGGATAGGGACGAGGTCCCTAGTTTTGCCAAGATGATCAAGTTGTGCACTAAGAAGTGGCCTTTGTTGTCTCTCAAGGGAGGCCAGAGATGGCCCACCTATGGCAGTTTGGATGAGCAGCTGATTCTTCAGTTCCTCAGTTCCAGGCAAAGTGATGGAAACCATTATTAAAGAAAAAATTACTAGGCACATAGAAGAACAGGCATTGCTGAAGGAAAATCAACATGGTTTCTGCAAAGGCAAATCATGTCTTACTAACTTGTTAGAATTCTTTGAGGGTGTAAATAAACACATAGATAAAGGGGACCCAATTGATATTGTTTACCTTGACTTTCAAAAGGCCTTTGACAAAGTCCTCACCAAAGGCTCCTAAATAAGCTCTTCAGCCACGGAATCAGAGGACAGGTCTTGTCCTGATTGGAACCTGGCTAAACTGTAGGAAACAAAGGGTGGTAATAAACGGACATTTCTCTGGGTGAAAGAGGTGAGAAGTGGCGTACCCCAAGGTTCAGTTTTGGGTCCGTTACTTTTTAATTTATTCATTAATGATCTGGATGTAGGAGTGAATTCTGAGGTAGCAAAGTTTGCAGACGACACTAAATTGTTCAGGTAGTTAAAAATGAAACTGATTGTAAAGAGCTCCAGAAAGATCTCTCGAAATTGAGTGAATGGGCAACAAAGTGGCAAATGCATTTTAACCTAAACAAGTGTAAAGTCATGCACATCGGGGCAAAGAACCCCAACTACACCTACCAATTGATGGGGTCAAAGCTTTCCGAGACAAACCAGGAAAGGGATCTTGGGGTTTTGGTGGACAGCTCAATGAAGATGTCAACCCAGTGCGCTGCAGCAGTGAAAAAGCAAATTCTATGCTTGGCATGATCAGGAAGGGAATCGAAAATAGGTCAGCAAATGTTGTATTACCTCTCTACAAATCGATGGTAAGGCCACATTTGGAGTACTGTGTACAATTCTGGTCTCCGCACCTTAAGAAGGATATAACGGAACTCGAAAAGGTACAGAAAAGGGCAACAAGAATGATCCAAGGGATGGAGCGGCTCCCTTATGAAACCAGGTTGCAACGCCTTGGTCTTTTCAGCCTTGAAAGACGGCGCTTAAGAGGTGACTTGATCAAGTGTATAAAATCATGCATGGGATAGAAAAGGTGAATAAAGAAAACTATTTTCTTTGTCACAAAACACTAGGACTAGAGGGCACTCCCTGAAGCTCCAAGGTAGGAAAATTAGACTAATAAAGGGAAATATTTCTTCACCCAGAGGGTCATTGGGTTATGGAACTCACTTCCAGAGGAGGTTGTGACAGCGGTCAGCCTTAACAACTTCAAGGCAGGATTAGACAGATTCATGGATACCAAGTGTATCGGTAGTTACTGAAAAGGACATTCAAGTGCCACCTCGGAGTTGGTTGAGGTAGGCAGGATCTTCCCGGGTACTGGTTGTGGGGGTCGGAGCAGGTCAGGGTTTTGCCCTCCCTTCTGCTCGAGATCCCCGTGTACAACTGGTGGGCCACTGTGTGATACAGAATGCTGGACTAGATGGGCTGAGGTCCGATTCAGCATGGCTCTTCTTATGTTCTTATGTTCTTATGTTCAGCTGCTCACCAAGCTATCTGAGGAGGGAAGGCATGGTGATCTTGCCTACGCTGCTGGCAGGATTGGGTCCCGAGTTCAGGTGTGCAAGGAACTCGAAACCCGGAGAATTCTGCCAAAGGATCTCCCACAGACCCCCTCTCCGCACGAGAGGATGACCCCTCCCCTCCCGAAACACATTCTTGCTCCCTTCCCATCGCCCAAATGTGCCCACCGGCACGGCTAGGCGACCCCTCTCCCCAGCCCTTTGTCCCCATGTCCTTCGTCTGCCCCCTCCTTCGCCCCCACCCAGGAGACCCCCTCCCGGGATCCCAGGCGCCCCCGCCCGCCCCAGCCCTCCCCAGAGCCCAAGAACGCTGCCTTTCGTGCCTTCTGGGGCCCATCCGCAGGCCACCGCCCTGCCTGAGCCGGCCACAGCTGTTGCCGGCATCCCATTGCCTGCCACACCTCCCCGGCCGGCTGATCCAGCAGCTGGTCCGAACATTCCACCACCCATCACTGCACTGAGGTCCATTCCTTCTTCCCTGTTCTCCTTCCTCCTCGATCAAGCCTTCTCCCCCCTCCCCCTTTCTGCCATAGCCAGATCCCTGGCCACCAGGAGGGGTCTGTTGACCTATGCCTCCACCCCAGCACTGGTAGGGCCTGATCAGACTCCTGCCAGGCCCTCCTTCACCCCATCTCTACCTGTTTCTCAGTCCTCCTCGCTCCCAGAGATCTTTCCCTTGCCCTCAGCTCCCTCTCCTTCCCAGTCAAGATACCCACCAGAACTCCACATCCCACCCAGGGTCACTGGCCTTGGACCTTCTCCTTTCCATGCTCCCTCTTTCCTCTCCCCACACCATGAAGCCCCGTCCTACGGCCCTCCTCCCTTTGTCCCCTCATTCCTCTCTGCCCCTGCAAAGGGAACCTCAGAGGGGGATTTTCAGTGCTTCCTCCCTTTTGAGTTGGAAGAGGAAGATCCAGAATGGGGAGAAGATATTCTGGATGACCTCTTCCATTGCCCACTCCTAGGAATTGGAACTTTGCCAAAGTGTTTTAGAATTTTCTTCCTTTCCCTCCCTATCCTCTTAAGAAATCCATTTTCCTCCCATGTTCATGATTCCAAATTTTGCCTCACCTCCAGTGTTGTTTTCCTAATTTTCCTTTCCCTCTTGTGCCTACACTTAATCAGGACCCTTGGCCCCTGTTTTAGTTGCAAGGGCCCCAAGTAGAAATCCCCTCTATCTCCATTCCCTAGATCTCTACCCTTGCCATCCCTTTCCAAAGCCATGTGCTCTTTTTTTTCTCTCTCCTCTGCTGCTCTGCAAGTTTGCACTCCACAGACCTTCCTGTTCTAGTAACATCCCTATGTGACCTCCTGCCCCTTTGCCCCCTCTTCCTATACACTGGCCACTGGTTTTCCTCTTCTCCTTTCCCTGCTCAGTGGAAAGGAAGAATGGACTGCCTGTTTGTTTGTTTCCTTACTACGCTCACTTTCTCTTCTGAAACTCTTCAAATGTATGAATGTGTGTTTTCTTCCCCTTGGGAAAGTGGGGTGGGTCCTGCTTAAAGTGTTTTCTCTTAGCTATTTCTCTCATTGTGGTAAGGGTTAAGGAAAAGAGTAAGGAAATCACAGCCGGTATGATGGGACTCTGAGTGTGTGAGTTCTAGTTGGTGTGTTTCTCTTTGTCTTCCCCTATGTCCCCTTGGGACAATGAAAGAAGGGCATTCCTGTGTTTTCTGATCTTCAAGCTTCTCCTCCTGGGAATTGTAATGGGCAGGGAGGGAATGGGTTCTTGCTTTTCTTCTATGGGTATGTATGTATGTCGGGGTCTTTGTCTCTCTATGGGAAATGGGTTTTTCTCGTTCTGCTTTGCCTTAAGTGGAGACTTCCTGTGTGTCCCCCTCTCTGACCAGCCCTATTGTTCTATTTTCTCACCTGCCCTGCGGCCTCTAGCTAGGGATTAGTTTAACCTTTGTCTTTGTCTTTCCATCTCAGCACCATGTGCTTGGGAAAAGGAAGGTTCTCTCTTGTGTGTGTATGTATGTGTGTGTGTGCTAGAGAAGGTGCTTCTCTTAAAATGGTCTGTCTTTTCCTCCCTGAAAATTATAGTTTTCCTAGGAACTGCTTCTCTCCCTAGGTTCTCCTCTCAGCCTTTCTTCCTTCTAGCTAAATGGATTGGCACCCTCTGTGGCCAAGCAACTCTCTCTCTCTGGCATCCTCTTCTTCTCTGGCTGTTCCTCTAGTCCTTGGATACGCTTCCCTGAGTGCATGTGTGTGTGTGAGCGTTTAACTTTTCCCCCTAACGGTCTTAATTTGAGGAAGATTCCAGGCCAAGTGTCCCCAGAAGACGGAATTCCCTGACGCAGCTGAAGACCACCCAAAGGAAGAATGGATTGCTATGGGACCCCTGAACGCATGGAAAAGGACTGGAAGGCTGGTGAGGAAAATCTGGAGAGACCAGGAGTGGCTAATCCTGTGGCTGGAAGGTCACAAGAGGTCAATCCTAGGGTCTTTGCCAAAACCACCGCCACCTGAGGTTGAAGCCCTGCTGGGAAATAGAGGGCTGAATGCCAAAGTCCAGAAGTCGGAAGGGGTCCCCAGGCGCAGAAGGAAGGACATGGAGGATTCCCTCCCATGAGTGCTGTGTCAGGAAGACAGCAAGTGGGGACCAAAATGGCTAAATCTTCACCTAGGTATGTATGGTCTTCCTTCCTTTCCCCTGTACTAACTCCCCAAGGACTGGAAGGGATGGCTGGGAGGGAGTGAGGGGGGCTAAAACTCTTTCTGAGCTTTCCTAGACCTACTGTATCTCCTCCAAATCCTCTGCCATGAGGAAATGGGCCTGTTGATGCTGCCCAAGAGGATGCCAGGTTGACCTCAGCCTCATGGACCAGCTTCTATGCCAGACGAAAAGGATCGTGGGTGGAATCCAAGGAGAGAAACCTGGGAGGCATTATTCCACTTGTGAGACCAACTTCCTGCGTCTCCCCCCCTCCTCCAAGAACTCCCATTCACCCTATGGGACCTCCACATTTGCCAAACAACACCAGGCACAGTATTCACTGGGTGGCCACCGCCGAGCGTGAGTGACAAGGTTTCCCTCCAGGCCTCTATTCCTCTCTATGCCCCTTTCCCCTGTTTTCCCATCCCCACATTTTCTTTTTTCCCCTTCAGTCCTGCACCAATTCAGCGTCATCAGCATACGCAGTTACCTTCACACACTCTTGGGTTGCTACTTTAATATCCCTAGCCTTGGGTTGCCTGTAATGTCCCTTTCCTAGTTGGATAAGGGGGCCTGTTAGATTGGAATACCAGCAAAGCCCCCAGAGAGAGATGGCCGGAGCGTACTTAGGAAAACTGTAGTGTTTTCATGAATGTTGGAGCATGTCAGATAGTGTGCTATCTTTTGCTCCAAAGTGGGGAATCTATGGCCGAACCAGGAAGCCCCAAATCCAGCAGAGAGTCCCCAGTATTCCTTTTGGCCCATGGCCTAAGTTGCACCAGTACCAGACCCTTTTTTTTTCCTTCTGCCCCACCCAGTTCCAAAGTTCACCACACCAACTTCGTCCCTCCCAGTACACCCAGCCACCATTGCTTCCCCTCACCCCAACTACACAACATTTGCACAGCCAATAGCACATGAAGAACATTTTAGCAAGTCCCACAGCATAGCAATAAAACCAGGACATCTCCACCCCAGCACCACCAAAGCCCACACATGGCAACCTCACATTAAACCCCATAAAACAGACCACAGCAAGACCAAAGCCAAAATACATTTTCCCTCCCATTCAGTTCCCAGAGCACCAATGCATACATCAGAAATACTTCATCTAACATTGCATAAACAATAGAATAGAACATTTCCCCAGCGCCCACACAGTCTCCCACTTTGTATTAACCCACACAATCCCATAAGCCAACCCCTGCACAAAAATCACAAACTCTCTTCCATGCCACTAAGCCACAACAGACTGGCTACTCTCCACCCAGGCCTGTGCAAGGCCGCTGCAGTACCACCACCCACCACAAGGGCCGAAACGCCCGTCCCTGCACCAACCGCTATAAGAAAAACCCCAAAACAACCCAAACACTTCAAAAACTAACAAAACAATAAAAAAGACCCTTCCCTTTGTCCCTACCTTATCTTCCATCCTTCTCCGACCGGTCCGACACTTCTGGCCCTCTAACGGGGGCCCGGCGGGCGAGACGCACCTCTGCAGACTCGCCGCCCCAGACGCCATCTTGGAAAAGTGGGGGCCATTGCCGAGGGTGGGGGGCAAGGAGCGGAGCGATCCGCGGATAAGTGAGATCGCCATAGGAAGTGTGGATTCAGTATCCACACTTTGGAAGTGTCCCCGATTTGCCCCGCTGTTGTCCCCGAAGCACTCTGCCTCTTCCCCCATCTTGTCTCTGCCTCTTTCTTCTCCCCTTTTTCCTCCCTGGCCTGAGGGAAGCCCGGAAAAGCGGCCGCCGCAATCAGCGGCCTGGCTCTCAGCTGAGCGCTCAGTTCACCCGAGGACAAATCGGCCCCCACCTTTTTCTCTCGCATTGAGTCCCATAGCCTCTAGTCAGCAATAACGAGTCCAAAACCGGCAGCGGGTCAACGGTTTTGGACTTTTGGGATCCTGAAGGGGGGGGATGGGACCCCAAGCCTTTTGCCGGCCGGGGAGGCACGGATCCCAAGTACCAGAACTCTTTTCTCTCTGCTTTTTGACCACTTCTTCCTTGAACGAATGAAGGTCCCTTTGCCTGGCTGGAAACTGCCAGGGGGAACCAAAGAGAACAACCATGGACTGTGGGGGAAGGAAAGATGCCTTTGCCTCGATGGATCGCCTTCAGAAGGGTTAAGGGAAGGGATCCATGCAAATAGGGGGGCCTCGAACCAATAACCCGGGTCTGTGCAGGCTGGGACCTGAAGTTCACCCAAGGACACTGGTCACGGACTCTTCTTGCTGCCATTTCCCACTGCTTTGAGTTCAGCTCCATGTGGGCTGACCCAGGATCCCCACCCTCAGACTCTCTCTCTCTCTGATCACAGACTTTCTAGTGTCCCCAAGTACACTGGCCCATTTTGCCCTTTCTTCATGCTACATAACCCGGATTATTCCTGGACTGTTCTCCCAGCTGATTCCAGCCAGAGCCTTGCTACATCTCCTAGATCATGAACCCACAGAGACCCCCTTTCTGGGTAAACCGTGTCCGATGTTTTCCGGAGGGGTTTTGCCCAGATTGCAAGGGGACTGAAAGGGAACCCAGGTCTTTTGGGCTTTGGGAGAAGCAGTTCACCAAGGACACTCCACAGTTGAACATTCCCAGCCCTTTCCCTTCTGACCACATGGACTTTGTGACTCTTTGCCAATCTACTGCACTCCAGAAGTCATTCTGCCCCTTTGGAGAATTATAGTTTCCACAAGGACGTTCCTTCCTTTGGACATTTCCTGCTTTCCCCTTTCACATCATGGACCCTCAAATGACTTTGCCTCTGCTTGGCACCCCAGCCCCAAAGGCTCTACAGTTCTCAAGGACCACGGAGGACTACAACTCCCAGGAAGTGCCTGTTTTGAAGATCATTACTCTGGGAGCAACAGCTGCATGGGAATGTATTTGGGGATGATTGTTGGGGATCCTTGTATTGTCTTGTACTTTGTACCCCTCATGTGTCCCCTTCTGTATCAATGTAACTTCTAAGCTAAAAGCCCTCAGCAGAGCGTTCCAAGGATGAACAGCACAATAATCCACTTTTCTACCCATTTTTACCTTGCACAAATAATAACCCTGGGGAAGAGACATTGGGTTTCTTCGAGGGGATGAGGCCCACACTTTATGCCCAAGGCTTCCCTGCATATATCCCTCTCATCTTCGGAGCTTGGCCAATGGGAAGGGAATATGTAAGGTCATCTAGTCAAACCCCAAAACATGGTTGATTCATGCGGGCTTCGGACCCGCAGTCAGCCCCAATAACTATCTCTCAGGACCACTCTAAGCTAAGCAACCATGCTTCCAAACTCAGCCAGGGCCCTCTTTGCGGAGAGTTCCCCTGGTAAACAAATAATACATTTTCTGGCCATATGATGCCTTTTTCACCAATATGGGAGAGGTCAGGTGTTCTGTGGAACATAGATTCCGCCACTATGAGCCTGGATCCCCCCTGCACGTGTCCCCCCCTGGCCTCGGAGCTGGACCCCCAAGGGGATCATGGGCTCTAGCAAACCCAAGTCACTCTACCACCCCATAGCTGGACCTGAGTGGGCTTCGGAACCCCGCTTGCCAGCTGCAATAACTTATGATTTGGCCATTTTTTTACTGAGAAATCATGCTTCCCGCTAGACTGAAACTCTCAACACAAAGGAGTTTCAGCCAGGACAAAAGATTCCCATTAAGGCACTCAGGACAAACAATAAACAGGAAGGTGGGCTTTCACATCGAAGGCCCTCCAGCCGCAAGGTATCTCAGCCATAAGTTACTTCCTCCACCCAGCCGTTTCTCCCTTTGTGTCTTTTCCCGCCTTGCTAGCTAGCTAGGATAGGCTCGTTCGAATTCTGGCGCGCTTCTCCTATTGGCCAAAGCGCCGGTCTCCTCCTGGCCCAGCTGACTTTGACAGCCAGGCCAATCAGCTGAAGCTACACATGGAAGGGGAAGGCGCCCGATTCAAATGTAAATGACTGCTTTTGACTGCTTTTCTATATATTGCTGCTTCTCCATTAAAGACTATGTTTTTGCCTTTGGATTCCTGGCGTGGCATTGCATCCTATTCAGCTGAATTAGATTCTTCTCTCGGTAATGGCGTTCTTCCGTCTGGGTGAGCATTGATCTGGGTTTCTTTGGGATTTGTAGTTCTGGGAAGATCATCCAGATTTTGGGCCTCGATCCTCGCTTTTAGGGGTGGCCTGGGCCCTTCCCTTAAGGGGAGGCCCCTAAACGTGGTTCAGTCAGCCATAGCAGAGCATCTGATGAACCAACCTGGACACAGCATATTATTTGAGAACACAAAAATGCTGGACTCCTCTAACAAGCACCATGTCAGGCTACACAGAGAAGCCATTGAAATCCATGAGCATGTGGACAATTTCAACAGAAAGGAAGAAACCATGAAAATGAACAAAATCTGGCTATCAGTATTTTTAAAAAACCTCTAAAATTAAAACAGTAAATAAAAACAAAACTCAAACACAGGGCAAATCCAAACAAGAAACAATCAGGGGCAGCTAATCACCTCTCAAGAAAGGAATTTCCCAGGCAGTAACAAGCCACACCTAAAAACTGCCAGGCCATCAAATGCTAATCAAGGTGGCCAATTGAAACATTCACACCTGGCTCCAACAGACAAGAGTTCTTTCTCCCACCCTGGACCTTTCAGAGAGATATAAACCTCCCTTGCTTAGTTTCCAATATACATCACAACCTCGAAGGATGCTTGCCACAGATGCAGGCGAAATGTCAGGAGATAATGCTTCTAGAACATGGCCATATAGCCCGAAAACCCTAAAGCAACCTGGTACTTTTAATATTGTTAATAATATGGCACATGAAACAAAGCTTGTGCACACTGAACCACCAGAATGCCAATATGTCATTGCCTCAACCATCTCTTGGGGACAATTTCAGATGTGGGTGTATTTTGAATTTCACAATTCTGGATGAGGAATGTGCAACCTGCACCTGTATTGCTTCTGGAATTTTCTTATCATGAATATATGGATTTTGGAGATGCAGGCTGTCCTAATGATCTGAGGTTTGGCCCCTTTTGGAATGAGAAATGCCACTGCAAAATATGGTGAATAGTGGCTCTTTTGTGTAATGGTCAGAGGTAGGTTTCATTTAAAGCAAGCAAACAAAATTTTCCCACTGGTCCAAGAATGGGAGAGGCACCATAGGCGCTCAGCACCAGACGCCCCACTCATGTCTTCTGAAATCAACGTCTAGAATAAAAGCCCCACATATATTTAATAGTTTGTTCTGTTTATGTTGGGGCCTTCCATGCCACATGGGACCACTTTTACAGACCGCAGGGATGTGTCCAGGAGCATTTCTGCCCACATTGGGTCCCTACTGCCTTGCTCTGCTTTGTAAAGTGAGTTCCTTGTTCTTACGACTCACCCGGTTTGGAGCCACTGTGCGTGGGCTTTCAAGAAGAGCTAAACCATCAATCATGTACAATGATTCTGACCTTGAACTATTTTTTTTCCTGAAGACAGTAAGATTGCTGAGGATTGGGTTAAGGAAGGACTGCTATGACCTAAAAAACCTTTTGCCCCAGTAGTTCCCCATCACCACTACCATCCAAGTTAAAAAGGGACTTAGACCTAGAAGATGTAAAAGACTTACAGGAAAATGCTAAATTGCTAAACCAGGCAATGTCTTTATTAAGACCAATCATCATTATCCTCATCATCATTGACTATTGCTCATGGCTGAGTATTATTATCATGATGTTTATTTATACCCTGCTTCACCCCCAGATGTTCGTCTTCCA
>JARBWK010004048.1:0-11105 GCA_030556195.1 Anolis apletophallus | reverse complement strand
TGCCCACCGAACTCTTATAGTCTTTTCTCTTGGTTATAGGAGTTCTGTGTGGGAAGTTTGTGTCTTTCTGCCATTCCTGCCAGGATATCTATGTTGTGTTCATCGAAACAGGCCCAGGTTTCACACTGAGTGTATAAATACATTTAAAAACATATTAACTGGGCTTCCGGTTGGGCAAAGATGGCGGCAGGTCAGGCCCTCTGAAGCTCCTCAGAGGGTCAACCGTTCTCCCGGCCAGTGGGCGATTTTCGCCCCCTCCTTAGGCAAGCTCAGGCCCAGAAGGAGACGCGAAGCCGAAGCGATCGTGCCGCTGACCCCAGAGTCGCCCCCTCCTCAAGAGGGGAAGGCGAGAGGGTCCGGCATCCGGTCGCACCGGCGAGCGGACTGGGAACGGAAGCGGGCAACAGCCCGCAAC
Organism: Anolis apletophallus; assembly: GCA_030556195.1. Classification (NCBI taxonomy): domain Eukaryota; kingdom Metazoa; phylum Chordata; class Lepidosauria; order Squamata; family Anolidae; genus Anolis; species Anolis apletophallus. The sequence goes on along the minus strand of JARBWK010004048.1, from coordinate 10,690 downwards.
TACTGCCTGCCCAGCCCACCTAAAGAACACCAAGGAAAGGAAAGAAAACTCTACTAACAGCTGTGAGTAGAAGAACACTGGGGGAGAAGGGAAGGACCAACATCCCTAGGAAGCCCAAACCCCTTAGAATCAACCCCCACCCCCACAAGAAGTAAGGGAGCTAATTCTCCATTAGAGGCAATAAAGGGGTGGCGAAGCACCTCCCGGGAGACAGCCCGAGCTCCAGCCGAGCAGTTTCACCTCAAAAGGCCCTAAGCCATAGACAGCCGAAGAAGGGCTCCCCAAGATGGCGGAGTGAAAAACAACAAGAAAGGCGGCCGTCACTATACCGGGTTTAGGCGGGAACGCCATCTTGGAAGACGAAGGAGAAGAGAAGAGCGCGAACCCGGGCGGAAGTGAGGGGCGAAGAAAGAGGAAGTCAAGAGAACAAAGCAGCCGGAGCCCAAAAGGTGGCGAGCCACAGAGGGGAGGAGGGACCCACGAGAGCCGGAAGTGCGGCGGAGCTCTTTGGGGGACGGAACGAGAGACCGGAAGGAGGAAGTCAAGGACGCGGGAGAGCGGCAAACTTCAAATTGGGAGCCTAGCCCCCCGACAGAGAAGCCAAAGGAAGAGGAGAAGGTTAGCAGAAAGGGAAGAAGGCAAGGAGAGCGGCCAAAACAGGGGGCAAACCACTAAGTCCAGGGCAGGATCCATATTGTGTGGAGGTAGTAAGGGGCCAAAAATGACTACCCCTAAATTCTTCAAGGATACCAAGAGCTCGCAAAAGAGGCAATCTATGGTTGAAGAAACAACGCTGAAAGGCATCTTAAAAGAATTACAGAAGCTGTCAGAAACATGGGTTGTTTACCATGTAACCATGGTTCCTTGAGTGGTCACCTGTGAATGCATACATATGATATTCGCGCCTGCGCAGATATAATTCGGAACCCTCTAGAAGAAAACTCAAAGCCTCGCTGAAGCCCCGCCCATCACTCCCCCCACCGCCTATATAGCCAGTGGGAGGGGCTTCAGCCCTCACTTCTCTCTAGAGCGAGAGACCGCAAAAGCAATGTGAGAGCATGACCAGAGGGGAGGATGGGTGGGCTGTATGCATTCACAGGTGACCACTCAAGGAACCATGGTTACATGGTAAGCAACCCATGTTTGCCTTTTCGTGGTCAACTGTGAATGCATACATATGATAGAATAGCGAGCTGACTGACCCTGGTTGGTGGGCGTCATGCCACTGCAGAGAAAAGGACTGCTCGTCCAAATCCCGCCTGTCTCTTAGAAGTTACATCCAGTTTATAGTGAGAGACAAAAGTGTGCTGGGATGACCATGTGGCCGCCCGGCACACAGCATCAAGTGAAACGCCCCTCATAAAAGCCGCTGACGTGGAAACCGCTCTTGTCGAGTGGCCCTTCAGTTGTTGTGGCGGCTCCTTCCCTGCCATGCGATAGGCATGACGGATAGTCAGTACAATCCAGGACGAAAGTCTCTGGGAAGACACAGGAAGGCCACTGGCGTCCTTTCTATACTTTACGAAGAGTCTAGGGGACTTTCGCACAGAAGCAGTTCTGTCAATATAGTATGCCAAAGCCCTCCTAACATCAAGGAGGTGCAAAGTTGTTTCCAATGATGTAGTAGGATTCTGAAACAAGGAGGGCAAGACCAGCTCCTCCGACATGTGGAATCTCGATACCACCTTAGGTAAGAAGGAGATATCTGTCCTTAAAGTTACCCTGTCCTTATGAAAGTTCGTATAAGGAGGGTCAGCCCTTAGCGCGCATAGTTCACTCGCGCGTCTGGCCGAAGTGATCGCCACGAGAAACGCAGTCTTCCAGGACAGGAAGGACATGTCGGTAGACAGTAGTGGCTCAAAAGGCGGTTTGGTCAATGCTGTCAAAACCAATTCTAGGCTCCACAAAGGAGTGACAGGAGCAACTGGCGGGCGAGAGCTCATAAATCCTTTTAGGAAAAGCTTGACTACTGGGTCTTCAAAACAGGAGGGAAGGCCCGACCGCTTACGGTACCAAGAAATGGCTGCTAGGTAGCACTTCAAGGAGGAGTGCGATAACCCCTTCTCGGACAGGTCAAACAAAAAATCTAGCACCCCGGCGTTGGGAACTTCCAAAGGGTCCAGCCCCTTGGGAGAAAGAAATTGTGTAAATCGAGACCATTTATACTTATATGCCTTCTTAGTGGAGGTCTTATGGGCCGCCTCCACGATGGCCAAGACTGGGGCCGACAGCTGAGACAACGTCGTCATTCTGGTGGTCGGACCCTCCAGGCTGTGAGACGTAGTCTGTCGACCTCCGGGTAGAATACCTGACCCTGTTGAGTCAGTAGGAGGTCGAGTCTGCGAGGCAGAGGTACAAACTGCCCCCTGGACATCTCCAGTAACAGGGGGAACCACTGTTGACGGGGCCACCACGGCGCTAGAATGACCACTCTCTGTGGTGCTTGGCCAGAGGAGGGGAAATGGTGGGAAGGCGGCAGTTCCCCATTCCACGGGATCAGGACGCCTGCCAGGCAGCATTCTGCATGGTGTGCGCCCTGGAGCAGAACGTACGTTGCCAGCAGGAAGATGTTCCTTGCGATGCACCACTCCCAAATGTTGAGTGTTCTGTTCGCCCGGGAGACAGCAGGAAGATGTCTTGGAGCACCAATGTTGAGTGTTAGAGACAAAAGAGTCTTGGAGTGTGTACCTCCCTGCTTGTTCAAGTAGAACATGGTCGTTGTGTTGTCCGTGACCACCTGGACCACTCTGTTGACGACCAGCCTCTCGAACGAGAGGAGGGCCTTGTGAACAGCCAAGAGCTCCAGCACATTGATGTGCAGCGAGCGTTCCTCTTGGTCCCACAACCCCTGGGCCACCAAACTGCCTGAATGTGCCCCCCAACCCGTCATTGACGAATCCGTCGTGATTGTGACCGACGCAGTCGGAGGGTCGAACGGCATCCCCGCACAAACGTTGGTTGAGTCCAGCCACCATTGCAGGGAAGACTTGACCGACTGTGGGAGGCACAAGGACATAGAAGGGTCGTCCGTCCTGGGGTGGAACACCTCCAGGAACCACGATTGCAGAGGCCGAAGGCGCAGCCTGGCATATGGTGTTACAGCAGTCGTGGAAGCCATATGTCCTAAGAGGACCTGGACCTGCCTGGCCTGTAATGTTGTATTGTAGGTGGCTTGCAGCAGCAGGGTACGCAGAGCACAAAACCTGTCGTGAGGTAGGTAAGCTTTCCCCTCGATGGAGTCGAGCACCGCCCCTATGAACTGGATCCGCCTTGTGGGGGTCAGTTGTGACTTGTCTGCATTCACCACCAGACCTAGGGACTGGAGGAGAGACAGTGTGGTGAATAAGTTATCCTGCACGCGGATATAGGAATTCCCTACGATGAGCCAGTCATCTATATAAGGATAGACCGTTATCCCACGGGTACGGAGGAACGCGGCCACTACCGCCATGCACTTGGTGAACACGCGGGGGGCAGTGGCCAAACCAAATGGGAGGACGTTAAACTGGAATGCCCGGTCGCCCACCATGAATGCCAGGAACCTACGGTGGGCGGGGGCTATAGCAATGTGGTAATAGGCGTCCCTAAGGTCCACCGTTGCGAACCACATTCCCCCATCTAGGAGAGGGAGGATGGAGGACAAGGTAACCATCCTAAATTTCTTGGGGATAATGTATTCGTTCACTCCCCTTAGATCCAAGATAGGCCTAATCCCACCATCTCGTTTGGACACCGCAAAGTATCTAGAAAAGAAACAGGCCACATACGAATAAGGTGAAACCGGGGAGATGGCTCCCTTCTTTAATAAATTCTGGACCTCCTCCAGTAAAACCGGGGAGGGAAGTGTAGCCTTGATTTGGCCCACAGGGGGACGGCATACAAACTCAATGAAGTAACCACTTTCAACAATATTTAGAACCCATGAATCTTGGGTGATAGAGGCCCACACAGCATAAGAATGTCTTAGCCTGTCCCCAAAGAATAAAGTGTCTGTCTGGAGAGGCAATACAGATTCCAAGCCGGGAGGGGTTGAATCCCGAACCCCAACAGGGGGTGGCGTGACCTCAGAAGGCCCGTCTGGGCCCGGTGCGTCAAAGGCGCCGCTTGGAGGCAGGTTGGGTCTTGGGGCCCCCTTGATAAGGTTGCTGGTTAGGCCTGTTGTTATTGTAGGTCTGCCGACGGCCTCCCCTGTACCGGTTATTGAACCATGGTTGCCCTCTGCCGCCCCCACGGGAGTATCCCCCGAAGCCCCTGCGGAAGGAGTTACCCGGGGGTTGCCAGCGTTGCTTCGGTTGCTGAGCCTGAGGAGGGAAACCGAAGCGGTGGGCCGCCTGACGGGTCTGGTGCTTTTCTTTCAAGTCCACGTCAGTCCCTGGATTGAACACACCATCATGGTGCATGGGTAAATCCTCCACTAGGGACTTTCCCTCATCGGACAATGTAGATGCCCGCAGCCAGGCGTAGCGACGCATGGCAGTGGCGTTCGCAAACAGCCTGCCCGCTGAGTCTGCCATATACTTGGCCAGGTCCTTTTGGAACTTGGCAAGTTGAACTGCCTCCGTCGAAAAAGCTCGTGAGAACCTTTGCTCGCTGGGAGGCAGCAGGTCCAAGAAGGGCACCACCTTGTCCCAGAGGTAGGTTTGATACCTTGCCATGTATAAGGTATAGTGAGCTATCCTGGCGAACATGCTCGCTGATAGGTGAGCCTTTTTGCCCATCGTATCGATCCGCCGTCCCTCCTTATCTAGAGGGGCTATGGTGGAGCCTTTTGATCTTTTGGATTTCGCAACGTCCACCACCACCGTGTTTGGCTTTTGTGGACGCAAAACCCAGTCTGCGGTAGACAAATCTACCTTATATAAGGCCTCCGCTTTTCTGGACATGGCTTGTACAGAGTATGGGGGGACCCCCGGGACATCCATCAGTTTGATGAGGAACGGTGATGGAGGAACAGAAGCGGATGCAGATGCTCCCTGTTCCTCTGGAGTCCAACTAGGGTCCTGCACCGAGTCTGTGGCTGTGGTAGTTGGGAGCTCCAAAGAATTGACCATACGGCCCATGGTGGCCATGAATTTGGCAAAGTCAGAAGGGAGTTGAAGTCCCTGCTCCGCCTCTCTGAGGGCCTGATCTCCTTCCACATCGCTATCAGAAGAATGGCCCTGTCCCTGCACTGCTGAGGCATAAGAAGCATTGACAGCAGCAGCTGGTCTGTTCAGCATCACTGGCGTAGAAGGAACAGCAGAGGGAGCCAGTGAGCTAGGCAAGGGAGCTGGAGGAGCCGGTAGCGTCTCCGTTACCGTGGAGACTGGAGCAGTCAGCTGAGGAGCATAGCAGCCTCCACTCGGCGCCCATTGAGAGCCTGTAGGTGGGACTGAGGGGGCGAAGTAGGTAAGTTGCCCCAAGGAATTCACTTGCCAAAACCCCTGGCTGCCTGGCATTGAAGGGCCCGCTATGGCAGGCAGAGGGGGGGGCAAAGCAGCCGTCAGGGCAGCAGCGGTCGCCGTTTGAAATGCTGGGGGATGCATCCCCTGCAAGGGCATCGGAGCCCTCCACTCCGGTGTCGGGGTGGCGATCGGGGGCTGGCAGCCCGCGGCCCGGGGGACCAGCGCGATCGTTTCCTTCCACTCCTCCGCGGCTCCGGAGAGGAGGAGGAGGAAGAGCTCGAGCGCCCTGACTCGGAGCGATGGCGACGGTGTCGATGCGACCTTCGGCTGTCATGCCGAGAGGGAGCTCTTGGGCGCTGCTTCCTGTTTACCTCCCGAGGGGAGGGAGGGTGCGGGCCCGATGTCGGCGCCGGGCCCTGTGGGGGCGAGGCCATCTCCAGCGCAGGAAGATCGGCGTCGAGAAGAGGCTCCTCCAAATGCGGCGGTGCCGGTGGAGAGAGCTGCTGCAGCACCTGGGACGGCCTCTCATCTTCCAGAGGCGTCCCTGCTCTAGCCGCGCGCTCCTGCGCATGCGCAGAGGGGGCATTGGTGGGCGCCATGATGGGGGGCTGCTCCACCAACAGAGCTGCGGAGGGGCCTGGTAAGACCTCCGTTCCCGCCAAAAGTGGAGTGCTGACGGTTGAAGAAGAAGGCTGGGCGCCATCTTTGGGAGCCACCTTGCCCTTTTTTGCAGTCTTCTTAAGAGGAGCCGCCATCTTTTTGGTTGTAGTGGGGGTCTCCTCGATGGCAGTCAGCTTGGAAAATTGAAAGGGGGGGCCCCCCGGAGACTGCATTTTCTCATAGAGAGATGCCTTGAGCCTGAGGGTGCGATTTCTCCTTGTTTGAGAGGAGAAACGCTGACAAATGGGACAAGTACTGGCAACTTGAGTTGCAATATAGATTGGGTTTCTTTACGAATATTTTTCCAATATTCATTAATTTTTGAGCTAGTCCACCACATGTGGAAGTAACTTCCCATATGTGAATTGCATTTCCAGCCATTTGATTGGCTTTTATTGTACATAATGCCTATCTTTTTTGGTGTTATGTGCCACCGGTGGAACATCTTTAGCCAATTTTCCTTCAAATCTGAGGCATATGTCTATTTTAATTTTTTATTCCACATTTTTTGCCACTCCTTTAATTTTATCTGTCTGCCAATGTTTTTTGCCCAAACTACCATACAATTCTTCACTTCTTCTGTTTCAGTCTCCCAGTCTATAAGCTTATTATAAATTTTAGTTATATTTTTCTTATCCAGTTTGATCAATTGTACCCAGAAGTCTTCCTTATCGTTTGGTCTTGATTATAAATATTTTTAATCTGGTGGTATTGAAGCCAGGTTAGATTTTCCATAATTTGTTTAATTTCCTCTTGGGACTTTAATTCATAGCTCTCATTGTTGTTATTTTTCTTAAGCCATTCCTCCTATGTTAGCCAGCTCGACCAGCCTTGTCGTCTTCTCTGGTCTGCTTCAATAGGAGAGACCCAGCGCGGTGTCTTTCTATAGAAGTGACTTTGATACTTATTCCAGACTTTAAGCAGCGCGGATCTAATAAAATGATTCCCAAAGTTTTTCTCCACCTTGGCTTTCTCGGACCAAAGGTAGGCATGCCACCCCAGTCTTAAGTTAAACCCCTCCAAAGTCAATGATTTCTGTTTTTTTCAACAGAAACCCCCCGACCCGGCACACCCGCCATCACTGGGCGCCCGGCCGGCGACACCAGGGGACCTCGACATCTCCCGGGTTCTGGCAAGGGCCCCGCCGCCGGGCTCGCCGTTTGTCGCCGGCGCCTCCGAGATCCACACTGGGACCGCCGTCTGTCCCGTCACCGACCCGTGACCAGGGTAAGACCGGCGGCCCAGCCCGTGGAGAGACGGCCCGGAGGACAGCCAGCCTAGAGGATGGCACAGTGAGCAGTCACCTGAAGCGGAAGTCGCATCGTCGTCGTCGGAGGCGCCGTCGCAGGCCGGGGACCATCAGCCCCTCTTCCTCCGACCCCCCCAAAGACTTCCAGCGCCGGGGCTACCGACCCCCCGGACCCTCCACACGCTCGGCTAGCCATCAGGAAGGGAGGAAGCCCCCCGTCCCTGAGCCCAGGCCTAGGCGATTTTTTCGCTCTAGGATCTTTTGGGGCTCAGGCGCCGAGCGTAGCTACCGGCTACACCAGAAGCCGCTGAACAATGCCGATGCACTGTGCCTGTCATCTTCTGCCGGGCTACGGGACGGAGGAGGCTGGCCCACACTCTTCTCCCTCGGCCAGCGGGGGAGCCTCTCCTCGAGCCCCCCCTCCCTCCCACCCTTTGATGGTCTGATGGGTCTAGCCTAGGCCCCAGACCATCCTTGTTTGCCCGAACCCTGACTCTGCTCCCCTTCCCCATTCCTTGTGTTGTGTATTGTCTTGCCTGTCTTTTTTTATTCTGTATTGTTATCTCTTGGCTTTGTAAGCCGCTGCGAGCCGTATGGAGTTAGCGGCATATAAGTCCAAATAAATAAATAAATAAATAAAATAAAATGAGATCCATTCCTTAACCCATTGCAATGCACATGCCTCTAAATAGAGTTTGAAGTCTGGTAGGCCGAAGCCTCCTTTATTCTTTTTGTCTATCATTATTTTGTGATTTATTCTAGGTCTTTTTCCTTGCCAAATAAATTTAGATCTATCTTTTTTCCACATTGCAAATGATTTCTGATTTCTTGTAATGGGAATATTTTGAAATAGGTACAATAGCTTTGGTAGAATATTCATGTTGACTCTTGAGATTCTTCCTAAGAGGGATAATTTAAGTACTTTCCAGTTTTCTAAGTCTTTTTTGATCTTATTCCAAGATTGTTCATAATTGTTTGTTAACAATTGGGAGTTTTTTGCTGTTACCCATATTCCCAAGTATTTTATTTCTGTACAAACTCTAAACCCAGATATTTTTTCCAGTTCTTCCTTTTTCTTGTGGGTCATATTTTTTTGTTAATAATACTGTTTTCTTATTATTTATTTTGAGGCCCGATAGTTTTCCATATTCCTCTATTTTCCCTAGCCATTTATCTATACTTTCTATTAGAGTAGAGTTGGATACCACGCCTGTCTGCGTCAGCCTGGAGTTATGAGAATGCAGTTGGAGTAGTATCCGGTGGTCAGTGGGATGGGCGGAAAGACGTACAGGAATATACCTTTCCAGTCCAGTATACAAGCTATAGAAAACTTTCCTGGAGGAGCAGGCGTGGCGGCAGCCCGGTTCGGGCGGGCCTGGGAGCTGGCGGAGGCGCAGGCATGGTGGACGCCCGGTTTGGGCGGGCCTGGGAGCTGGCGGAGGTGCAGGCTTGGCGGCAGCCCGGTTCAGGCAGGCCTGGGAGCTGGCGGAGGCGCAGGCATGGTGGACGCCCGGTTCGGGCGGGCCTGGAGCTGGCGGAGGCGCAGGCATGGTGGACGCCCGGTTCGGGCGGGCCTGGGAGCTGGCGGAGGCGCAGGCATGGTGGACGCCCGGTTCGGGCGGGCCTGGGAGCTGGCGGAGGCGCAGGCATGGTGGACGCCCGGTTCGGGCGGGCCTGGGAGCTGGCGGAGGCGCAGGCATGGTGGACACCCGGTTCGGGCGGGCCTGGGCGAGCCTGACGGAGGGCGGGCCTGGGAGCTGGCGGAGGTGCATGCATGCTGGACGCCCGGTTCGCGGGGGGCCTGGGAGCTGGCGGAGGCGCAGGCATGGTGGACACCCGGTTCGGGCGGGCCTGGGAGATGGCGGAGGCGCAGGCATGGTGGACCCCCGGTTCGGGCGGGCCTGGGAGCTGGCCGAGGCGCAGGCATGGTGGACGCCCGGTTCGGGCGGGCCTGGGAGCTGGCGGAGGCAGGCGCAGGCATGGTGGACCCCTGGGGAGGGCCTGGGAGCTGGCGGGAGGCGCAGGCATGGTGGACGCCCGGTTCGGGCGGGCCTGGGAGCTGGCGGAGGCGCAGGCATGGTGGACGCCCGTTCGGGCGGGCCTGGGAGCTGGCGGAGGCGCAGGCATGGTGGACGCCCGGTTCGGGCGGGCCTGGGAGCTGGCGGAGGCGCAGGCATGGTGGACGCCCGGTTCGGGCCGGGCCTGGGAGCTGGCGGAGGCGCAGGCATGGTGGACGCCCTGTTCGGGCGGGCCTGGGAGCTGACGGAGGCGCAGGCATGGTGGACGCCCGGTTTGGGCGGGCCTGGGAGCTGGCGGAGGCGCAGGCATGGTGGACGCCCGGTTCGGGCGGGCCTGGGAGCTGGCGGAGGCGCAGGCATGGTGGACGCCCGGTTCGGGCGGGCCTGGGAGCTGGCGGAGGCGCAGGCATGGTGGACGCCCGGTTCGGGCGGGCCTGGGAGCTGGCGGAGGCGCAGGCATGGTGGACGCCCTGTTCGGGCGGGCCTGGGAGCTGGCGGAGGCGCAGGCATGGTGGACGCCCGGTTCGGGCGGGCCTGGGAGCTGGCGGAGGCGCAGGCATGGTGGACGCCCCTGGTTGGCGGGCGGGCCTGGGAGCTGGCGGAGGCGCAGGCATGGTGGACGCCCGGTTCGGGCCTGGGCCTGGGAGCTGGCGGCGGAGGCGCAGGCATGGTGGACGCCCGGTTCGGGCTGGCCTGGGAGCTGGCGGAGGTGCAGGCATGGTGGACGCCTGCCCGGTTCTGGCGGGCGGGCCTGGGAGCTGGCTGGCGGAGGCGCAGGCATGGTGGACGCCCAGTTCGGGCGGGCCTGGGAGCTGGCGGAGGCGCAGGCATGGTGGCAGCCCGGTTCGGGCGGGCCTGGGAGCTGGCGGAGGCGCAGGCATGGTGGACGCCCGGTTCGGGCGGGCCTGGGAGCTGGCGGAGGCGCAGGCATGGTGGACGCCCGGTTCGGGCGGGCCTGGGAGCTGGCGGAGGCGCAGGCATGGTGGACGCCCGGTTCGGGCGGGCCTGGGAGATGGCGGAGGCGCAGGCATGGTGGACCCTGCCGGGCCTGGGAGCTGGGCGGGCCTGGGAGCTGGCGGAGCTGGCGGAGCGCAGGCATGGTGGACGCCCGGTTCGGGCGGGCCTGGGAGCTGGCGGAGGCGCAGGCATGGTGGACGCCCGGTTCGGGCGGGCCTGGGAGCTGGCGGAGGCGCAGGCATGGTGGACGCCCGGTTCGGGCGGGCCTGGGAGCTGGCGGAGGCGCAGGCATGGTGGACGCCCGGTTCGGGCGGGCCTGGGAGCTGGCGGAGGCGCAGGCATGGTGGACGCCCGGTTCGGGCGGGCCTGGGAGCTGGCGGAGGCGCAGGCATGGTGGACGCCCGGTTCGGGCGGGCCTGGGA
>JARBWK010004047.1:0-11107 GCA_030556195.1 Anolis apletophallus | reverse complement strand
CGTCTTCCTTGGAGGAAAGAGAGCGGCTGAGCTTCAAGGCGGCCGGACCCAAGGGGCCCATTGCCCGCGGCTCTCGAAATGGATCTCCTAAGGCTTGGAGAAAAGGAAACCAGGAGCAGGGACCTCCGGGACGACCTCTGAGCTCAAACCAAGTCCCAGCGGCGGGAAAGGAAGGGGGCGACACGAAAAATGAACCATCTTCAGGTGGGGGGGGGGAGCGTATTTTACCACCCCACTACTGCTCCCAATTGACCACTTCAGCACGGTCATGGGGGCTCTGTGTGCCAATGTGGTCTTGATCAGTCATTGGGTGAGGGTCGAGTGGTTTCAGTGAGCGAGTGAAGGTACTGCAAGTCCCATCACCCATGGTCCATCCCCCTTAGAACAGCACCAGGATGTGGAGGGGGTCATGGGGGCTCTGTGTGCCAAGTTTGGACCCGTTCTGTCATTTGTAGGGGCGGTGGTGTTCTGTGGGAAGTGAATGGGGTGAAGGTACTGCAAATCCCATCCTTCGTGGCCCATCCTGCCCTAAAGCGGACAAAGTTGAAAAGTGGGCCGTTGGGCCCCTGTGTGGCGAGTGTGGTCCTGATCCGCCATGGCTGTGGGCCGCAGTGACCGCCTGCCTGCCTATTCTATAGATAGATTGACTATTTATTTGCGTCGTTGATCTGCCGCCCTTCTCACCCCAAAGGGGACTTGGGGCGCCCTCTAAGGTGTCTGTCTGTTAGTCAGAATTTGCCTCCCCACTTGATGTGGTCAGGGGCGGTCCTACAAGGTAGGCCAAGTAGGCGGCCGCCTAGGGCGCCATCTGGGAAGGGGGCGCCATCCTGGCCGCATGGGGCGCCATCCTGGCCCTGCCGATGTTCCTCAGGCAGCGCCGCAACTGCCTGCTTTTGGGCCCCGACCTTGTGTGTTCCGATGCCGCTTCTGGGCATGCTTCAGGGGCAGTTGCACTGGAGCTGAAGTTGAGCGCAGGAGCAACTGCACATGCGCGAAAACCTCCGTGCATGCCCAGTAGCTCCCTTGCGCAGAATCCTGTAAGCAAAGCACTCCCTATTGGGCAGGCAGGGAGTGCTTCCCTCTCCTTTGTCTCCGCCACGCGCTTATGGGCAGGAGAAAAGAATCAGTGAAGGAAGTGTAAGTGAAGGAACGAATGAAGGGCTTTCCTCCTCCTCCTCCTCCTCCTCTGTGACCTCTCCCTCCTTCCTTTCTTCGGCTCTATTTCTGTCTAGACCTGAGGGGCCTGAGGCTATGAGGAGTTGTGGGAGTCCAAAACACCTAGAGGGAGGGAGGGCCCAAGTTTGCCCAGGCCGCGCTGCCTGTATTTGGCCTCATTTGAACATTTTGGCTGTTTTTCTATTTACATTTACATTGGGATCCTAATTTTGGACTTAAGGGAGACTCCTATGAATTATGAGTCGGGCGATAGGTAATATATTCTGATTTTGATGCATTTACATTGCATTTCTTGTGGATTATTACACAGTTCTGCTTAATATTGTCATACAATATAATAAAAATACAATATAACAATAGAATAATGATATATTTTATATTACATGTAATAGTACAAACAATATTGCAGTATAGTGGTATTGTACAAAATAGTAATATATAATATTCTATTTTACTTTATTTTGGGTTATTTGAGTTTTATAGGAGTCATGAAAATATTTAGTAGAGGATAATTTTATTGAAATAAATAATTTTATTTATTGTTTTATAATAATAATATAATAGAATGTTATATTGTATTATAATGTCAATATATTATAATATAATTATATTGTAATGTAGTATAATATAATTATGATATAATATAGTATGAGTATGGTATAATATATTGTATATACATTGATACAATATAATACTACTAATGGTATTGTGACATTATAATTGTATATTTGTTTTACATGGTAGGCTAAATAATGTTGTTGTGGGGCACCAATATAATGTTCGCCTAACATTTAAAATTACCTTAGACCACCCCTGGATGTGGTCCCTTTACCTCCTACTTGAGAGGTGCAGCTGTCTTTCGGGCTGCAAAGGTCGGCAGCAGGCTGCACTTAAAGGCAGAGCACCCACCTCGACCCGGGCAGGCCTCGAACTCATGACCTACTGGTCAGAGAGATCTTATGCAGCTGACACTTAGCGAGCTACGCCATATTCCCGGTTGATAGAAGGCAAGTTGATTGACACACACACACACACACAAGAATATATAATGAGCCCAGTGTCTGGTTGTAGTTGTCAGGTAGTACACCTGAAGCCAGGCCTGGGCCAACTTGGGCCCTCCCTCCCTCCCTCCAGGTGTTTGGGACTCCAACTCGGCTGTGAGGAATGGTGGGAGTTGGAGTCCAAAACACCTGGAGGGAGGGCCGGAGTTTGCCCAGGCCTGCCTTCGCCCATTGCAGCTGAGCAGAGTCCACCACCTCTTCCTAGAGTGGACCCCACCCTTGTCTTGTCACGTGACTAGGAATAGGAGATGTCCTATGGAAATACATCATTCTAATATGTTGTTAGTATTGTGTAACCCCCTCCATGGCTCCCCTCCCCCCCAAGGCTGCCACCAGGGGCCACTCTCTCCCCAGCCCACTCTCCCCGGAGGGCCACGTGGCCCCTCCTTCCCTCCCTGATGCACAGCAGCCTTGCAACTCGGCGCTTCCCCTTTAAACATGCAAATGAGCCCTCCCGCGGGAGAGAGGCCCCTTGGCCCTGCCTGGGCGCCAGCCAATCAGGAGCGCGGCTGCTCCACGAAGGCCCCGCCCACCCCTTGGCCTCCCAGGGAGGGAGGTCGGCGGTGACGTCACTCGGGCCCCGCCCCCTTGGCAGCCGGCGCCATTTTCGAAGGCGAGAAGGAAGGAGGAGGGCGTGAGGTGAGGCCAGGGAGCCGGTGGGGGGGGCGGCGGCCTTGGCGGGAGAGAGGGGGGGCAGGCGGGGAGGCCTCTTGGGGAGGGGTGGAGCGAATGAGGGGCGGCCTTGGCGGGACGGCAGGGGTCGGAGGGTGGAGTGGCCCCTTCCTCCATGCCCCAGTCCCAGGGAGGGAGGGGGGGCCTTGGGGAGAGGGGCAGGGCAGGCGGGGAGGCCTCTTTGGGGGACCAGGGGAGGGGAGAGGGGTGGAGTGGCCCCTTCCTCCATGCCCCAGTCCCAGGGAGGGAGGGGGGCCTTGGGGAGAGGGGCAGGGCAGGCGGGAGGCCTCTTTGGGGGGGGTGACCAGGGAGAGGGAGAGGGGTGGAGTGGCCCTTCCTCGATGGCCCAGTCCCAGGGAGGGGGAGGGAGTGGCAGGGGCAGGGGAGGAGGCCTCTTTGGGAGGCCAGGAGGAGAAGAATTGGAGGTGAGGGAGGGGAGGCCTTTGGGGGAGGTGAAGTGGCCCTTCCTCCATGCCCCAGTCCCAGGGCGGGAGGGGGGAGTGGCCTTGGGGAGAGGGGGGCAGGGCAGGCGGGAGGCCTGTTTGGGGGACCAGGGAGGGGGGGAGGGGGGGTGGGAGTGGCCCTTCCTCGACGCCCCAGTCTCAGGGAGGGGCAGGGCAGGGGAGGAGGCCTCTTTGGGAGGCCAGGGAGGAGAAGAATTGGAGGTGAGGGAGGGAGGCCTTTGGGGGGGGTGAAGTGGCCCCTTCCTCGATGTCCCAGGGGGGAGGGGGGGCCTTGGGAGAGAGGGCAGGGCAGGCGGGAGGCCTCTTTGGGGGACCAGGGGAGGGGGGAGAGGGGTGGAGTGGCCTTGCCCAGTCTCGGGGAGGCAGGGCAGGGGAGGAGGCCTCTTTGGGAGGCCAAGGGAGCAGTTTGTCAGTCTGTGCGGAAGCTCATTAGTCTTTCCAGTTTTAGACCTCTGCTAAATCACACAGAGCCAGAGTAAATGAAAACAAAACTTTACTCTTAAGTAAGCAGCTTTAACAAAAAACCAGCATTCAAATTAAACATAGTCCATTGCAGATATCTTACTCAAAGTCCAATGCATTATCACCATGCATCATCTGCATCCTGGATGGTGCAAGAAGTCCTTTGTTAAATGGTCCAGGACAAGTCCTGTGGTAGATCCATGGCAGTCTTCATGGTCTCCTTCTTCACACACAGGATCAAGGAAAAACCCTCCTCATGATATACTCAGTGCTCAAGCTTAATTGCTTCATTGTCCAGGTGTTTCTCCTCAACACACATTCAAACAAGAAGATCCTGCAATTACTTAGCTAAACTCCATATACTGTAACAGGAGGGAGGGAGGAGAAGGACTGGGGAGGGGAGGGGAGGCCTTTGGGGAGAGGGGTGGAGTGGCCCCTTCCTCGATGGCCCATTCCCAGGGAGGGAGGGCAGGGGAGGAGGCCTGTTTGGGAGGCCAGGAAAGGATTGGAGGTGAGGGAGGGGAGGCCTTTGGAGTGGCCCCTTCCTCGACGCCCCAGTCCCAGGGAGGGAGGGGGGGCCTTGGGGAGAGGGGCAGGGCAGGCGGGAGGCCTCTTTGGGGGACCAGGGAGGGGGTGAGGGAGAGGGGTGGAGTGGCCCTTCCTCGACGGCCCAGTCCCAGGGAGGGGCAGGGCAGGGGAGGAGGCCTCTTTGGGAGGCCAGGGAGGAGAAGAATTGGAGGTGAGGGAGGGGAGGCCTTTGGGGGGGGGGGTGAAGTGGCCCCTTCCTCGATGTCCCAGGGAGGGAGGGGGGGCCTTGGGGAGAGAGGGCAGGGCAGGCGGGGAGGCCTCTTTGGGGGACCAGGGGGAGGTGAGAGGGGTGGAGTGGCCCCTTCCTCGACGCCCCAGTCCCAGGGAGGGGGCAGGGCAGGGGAGGCGAGGAGGCCTCTTTGGGAGGCCAGGGAAGGATTGGAGGTGAGGGAGGGGAGGCCTTTGGGGGGGGGTGGTGGCCCCTTCCTCGATGTCCCAGGGGGGGGGGGGCCGTGGGGTGAGGGGCAGGGCTGGCGGGGAGGCCTCTTTGGGGGACCAGGGGAGGGGAGAGGGGTGGAGTGGCCCTTTCCTCGATTGCCCAGTCTCGGGGAGGCAGGGCAGGGGAGGAGGCCTCTTTGGGAGGCCAAGGGAGCAGTTTGTCAGTCTGTGCGGAAGCTCAGTAGTCTTTCCAGTTTTAGACCTCTGCTAAATCACACAGAGCCAGAGTAAATGAAAACAAAACTTTACTCTTAAGTAAGCAGCTTTTAACAAAAAACCAGCATTCAAATTAAACATAGTCCATTGCAGATATCTTACTCAAAGTCCAATGCATTATCACCATGCATCATCTGCATCCTGGATGGTGCAAGAAGTCCTTTGTTAAATGGTCCAGGACAAGTCCTGTGGTAGATCCATGGCAGTCTTCATGGTCTCCTTCTTCACACACAGGATCAAGGAAAAACCCTCCTCATGATATACTCAGTGCTCAAGCTTAATTGCTTCATTGTCCAGGTGTTTCTCCTCAACACACACATTCAAACAAGAAGATCCTGCAATTACTTAGCTAAACTCCATATACTGTAACAGGAGGGAGGGAGGAGAAGGACTTGAGGTAAGGTGAGGGAGGGGAGGCCTTTGGGGGAGAGGGGTGGAGTGGCCCCTTCCTCGATGGCCCAGTCCCAGGGAGGGGGCAGGGCAGGGGAGGAGGCCTCTTTGGGAGGCCAGGGAGGAGGAGAATTGGAGGTGAGGGAGGGGAGGCCTTTTGGGGGGGGGTTAAGTGGCCCCTTTCTCGAGGGCCCAGTCCCAGAGAGGGAGGGAGAAGGTCCACTGGCCTCTCTGCCAGGAGAAGACCCTGCCGAGGAGGAAGAAGAAGGGAAGGGGCTGTGGCTGGGCCCTCGGACCCCCTCCGCCTTTGACCATTGACCTTTGGCAGGCTTAGTCCCTCAGCCCTTCCTCCCTGCTTCCTTCCTCCCTTTCCCCCTCTTCCTTCCCTTCCTTCTGTTGCCCCCCCCCCCCAGGCCCTCCCTCCCGCACACAGATCAAGAGCACCCCGAACCCCCTGCTCGGAACCCGGAGGCCCGGCAGCCTGGCCCCTGAACCCAGAGAAGCCCCTCCCGGGCTGGCCTCCTGGGCTGGCCTGCCTGCACCTCCCGGGCTCTTCTATCATAACGATAATGATGATGATGATAACTGACTGTATTGATGCCCCACAGCTGCCCCCTCCTCTCTCCCCAAAGGGGGTCCCTCGCTCTCTCTCTCGCTCGGGGAGGGCGGCTGGCGTGAGGCCAAGCCCAGGGAGACGCCACCACCGCACACAATACGAACAACCCACAATCACATCGGAATGAAATAAACGAAACCCACCCGGCACAAAATAAGCAGCACGAAATGACACCCTGGGAAACCAAGCCGAGTGGGCCGGCCAAAGGCACGGCATCAGAGCATCCCACTCTGGGCCAGAGAGCCACGGAAAAGGTGTCCCCCCCCCATATTATTCCATTAGTCGCCCTCCACCACGTGCTCTGGGCGACTTACATTTACGGGGGAGGGGCTCCTAATCGGGAACGGAAGAGGGGAAGGAGGCTTCCAACCAGGTGGGGGGAGGGCCCTCGGAGGGAAGCCCTGTACGATATAGATTGATCAATGGAGAGATAGATAGATAATGGCGCTAATGTATAGATATATAAGCTTAAAGGGATATCCGGAACCTGAAATAGGAATGTATGCTCTGTGGCGGCTGTGTGGGGAAAGTCCAGCTGTATCGGTCCCTCTGTTGCTCATAATACTTGAACCCTGCGCAGTGCTGGGAGGAAGAGCACGGCCAGCACCAAATAATAATAACAACAATAACAATAATGCACGAGAGAGTGAAGGCCGTGCCGTGGTGTCAGCTGCAGGGGGGAACGGGCCCTTCTCCACGATCTGCTTTCACGCTGCATTAACTTGGAACGCAGGTAGCAGCAGCGCTACTGGGATATAGATTAGGCCTGGGCAAACTTCAGCCCTCCCTCCCTCCAGGTGTTTTGGACTACAACTCCCACAATTCCTAACAGGCCTGATATAGATTGATCAATGGATACATACATAGACTGATAGATAATAGCACGAATGTATAGATATCTAAGCTTCAAAGGATATCAGGAACCTGAAACAGGCAACGGGGGGGGGGGGGGAGAGGAAAGCCCCCCTCCTGCAAGAGGTTGTGGTGTATTCCATAGACAAGTAGCGTTGTTGTTGATGTTGTTGTTGTTCTACTTTGCATCTGAGGATACCCCAACCGAAGGAAGGAAGGAAGGAAGGAAGGGAGGGGGCCTTTGTCCTGGTTCCCTGCGCTGAGTCCCTCCCAGGAGAAGACACTGGGTGAAATATTATGATTCCTGGGGTTACAATGGGTCAGTCATGCCGGGATAACGACAAGCCAAAGTGCGGTGAGGCTCCCTGAATTCTCTGCTTGGAAGGGGGAGAGGGGGCAGCCTGGACTCCGAGAGCTGTTCAGCAGTGGAACTCTCTGCCCTGGAATGTGGTGGAGGCGTCTTCTTCCTTGGAGGCTTCTAAACAGAGGCTGGGTGGCCATCTGTCGGGGGTGCTTTGAATGCAATCTCCCTGCTTCTTGGCAGAATGGGCTTGGGCTGGGTGTCCCGCGAGGTCTCTTCCCACTCTAGGATTCCACGATTATGTTGTCGAAGGAAGGCCTTCGTGTCCGGAATCCCTGGGTTGGGGTGAGTTTTCGGGGCTGCCGGGCCATGTCTTCCAGAAGCATTCTCTCCTGACCTTTCCCCCACAGCTAGGGCAGGCATCCTCTGAGGTTGTGAGGTCTGTTCCTTAGATGTCAGGTAGGTGCCTCATACAAAACACACACACACACACACATATATATATATATAGAGAGAGAGAGAGAGAGAGAATAGAGATAACATTTCTCATCCACCGTTCTGGGTTTCCCGCACTTCTTGACACTTTTATGTATTTATTGTATTTCAAACCAAATTGGGTCAAATTGGCCGTTTCATAAATGCAAGCAGCGGGTTAGTTTACAGCAACACAACGGAGAACTCCAAAGGCCACCTGAGTGCATGCATGCTTGCAAAGCAATTCAACGCGTACACTGTGTCTTACGTGCAAACATTCACTTTTATTATCTACATAGAAGAGAAAAGATCCAGATAGATACCGACACATGTTATTTTTGAATTTGACAGAAGGGCGGGGCCAGTGGCAGATGGGTGGAGAGTGTGTGTGTGAACTCAATGAAAAGAAAATGATCTTCCTGCTGGTGGGCTTCAGTGTCCATGTGGAGACCACCCTTTCGGGAGTGGCTCAGGACCTCGTGGCCACCATGGCAACCCTGGGGCTGCCCCAAGGAGTATCTGGCCCTACCCACAGTGCTGGGCAGCACGTACTAGGCTTGGATTTATTCCAGGGATGGGAGAAAGGTGGTGTGGAGGAGCTGACCATCGCTCTGCTGCCATGGGCCGACCATCACCTGATTGGGTTTAGACTTACTGTGCCCCCAACCAACCTCTGTAGGGTTGGAGGACTAATTCAGATGGTCCGCCCCAGGAGGCTTGTGGATCCAGAAGGATTCCTGACGGTGGCTCTTGGGGAGCTTCCCACCCCCTTGGGAGCAGATTCTGTGGGTGCTCTGGTCACTCTCTGGAGCAGGAGAACACAAGAGGGAGGGCTTGGCTAATAGTAGCACAAACACAACAAGGTGAAACTGCGAGGGGATGACACAATATGAGCTCACAGATAATGATGGCAATAAAGGAAAATAGCATTTATCTCATAGCAAATGTACATATGAAAAATATATGCAATGATACAAGGAGGCGACCACACTCAAGTGAGCCCATATATCCCATATAAAGCCCTGGTCCAGGCCCACATCCTCACGAACTCAACGCTTGTTACATTCCTCCATCGATACTTTGGGACCAGGACTTTATATGGGATATATGGGCTTCAATTGAGTGTGGTAGCCTCCTTGTGTCATTGCATATATTTGTCACATGTACCCATGTTTATTTGCTATGAGATAAATGCTATTTTCCTTTATTGCCATCATTATCTGTGAGCTCATATTGTGTCATCCCCTCGCGGTTTCACCTTGTTGTGTGCACTCTCTGGTTTGGTTTTTAAAAAAAAATTATCAAAAGCTTTATAGACATCCAATTTGAGTATTCCAATTTTTCCCTTATTCAAATTTGCATGATGCATTGCAATTACCACATTTTTTTATTGATCCCGATTTTTCTTCCCTTACAAATCCATATTGATCTTCTTTAATTATTTTTGGCATTATCGTTTCCAATCTTTTTGCTAAAATTTTGTGAATATTTTGTAATCCTGGTTACATAGACTGATAGGTCTATATGACCCTGGTTGTGTTAGATCTCTTCCCTTTTGGTATGGTGATAATTTCTGAAACTTTCCATGTTTGTGGGACTTTTGCTTAATGTATATTTCATTAAACAACTCTGTTAGATGTGGTACCAATTCTTCAATATATGCTTTATAATATTCCGCTGGGAATCCATCTGGCCCTGGAGACTTAGCCCCTTTAACCCTTTAATTACCTTTAATATTTCCTCTTGTATTATTGGTTGATTTAACAACTCTCTGTCTTCCTCTGCAATTTTTTCTCTGATATTTAAGTTCCCTTGTGCACTCTCTGGAACAGGCAGGTGCTCATTGGTTCAGCCGGCAGCCATGAAGTGCACGAAGAGCGGGCTAGCGTGCACGTGGCGTTCCCCTCACAGTAGGCCAGGCCGAGCAGCACGGCTATGCCTTTATCGAAGGGCATGTGCCGCGGCAGTGAAGGCCGCAAGGAGATCTCTTGTTGCGGCCAACATGGTGTCTCCTAAGGACTGTCCAGCTGAGTTGTTTTGAACGGTCAGAGGGCTGTGAAATCCCTCCTTGCAAGGTGGGATCTAGTTTGGGATGCTCACGAAGCAGACCCCGGGTCGCATTGTTCGAAACAACTCAGCTGGACAGTTCTTAGGAGACACCATGTTGGCCACAACAGTTGGAGTCCAAACACCCGGAAGGTCCAAGTTTGCCCATGCCAGCTTTGGACAGAGACCTCTTCCTCCCCCTTCGCGCCCTTTCTTCCCCCTCCTGCCCAACACTTGCTTTTTCTTCTACAAGGCCGATTCTGCTGCCATTTTGATCCGAGGGGGCAGCGTGAGCGTGTTCAGGAGGGGGGGGGAGGGAGGAAGGCATGACCCGTGCGGGCGCTACTGCGCAGACTCGCCCCAGAGCAAAGCGAGGCAAAGCGAGCAGAGCGAGGCTGGGAAGAAGGCAGCCCGAGTGGAGAAGGGGGCAGCCCAGTAATCTTGGTGTCCCCGGGCATTTAACACAACCTGGTAATTCAGGGAAACCCATCACCCAGAGCTAGTGTGGGAAGTGTGTGTCTTTCTGTCATTCCTGCCAGGATATCTATGTTGTGTTCATCGAAACAGGCCCAGGTTTCACACTAAGTGAGTGTATAAATACACTTCAGAACATATTAACTATATGTATTAATGTGTTAGAGTGTCATTTTGTGTCATTTTGGTTGGTGGTGTGCCCCAGGATTTTGTAAATATAAAAAATGTGCTGCGGCTCAAAAAAGGTTGAAAAACACTGACCTACAGCATCCATTTATAAAAATGGGGACTGGGACAGAGATTGAACATGACGCACTACTGCACTGATACCGTTTTGGACTTCAACTCCCACCCTTCCTTACAGCCTCAGGCTCCTTCCCCCCCCCCCCCTTCCGAGGCTGTTAGGCTTGGTGGGAGTTGAAGTCCAAAACACCTGGAGGGCCCAAGTTCGCCCAGGCCTATTTTACAGCGTAGATATTAATGCGGGCCCACAACAGGCACGGATATAATAATAATAATAATACGCAGTGAAGGGAAAGCAAGGAGGGAATCCCACTCCAAGGCCCCTCCCCTCTCTCTCACCCTTCCTCTTGCGCGCGCTCCCTGCCCCCAGCAACAGTTTTTAACGGTTCACCTCCTCTCGCTCGTGCACGCACGCACGTGCGTTCCCCGGCCCCTCCCTTGTGCTTTGAGGGCCGTTGGGAAAGAGAAGGCAGGTGCCTTCCAGACGCCTCGTTCTCCTCGCGGGGACAGGAGCCCCTGGGGGCAGCGCTAGAGGCGGGCGCCGCTTCCCTTCCACATGTAGCCTTCCCAATGGGAGTTTGCCTCCCTCTATATAGGACAAAGCCTTGAGGGATCCAAGGCCGGGTCAGCATCG
>JARBWK010004046.1:0-11111 GCA_030556195.1 Anolis apletophallus | reverse complement strand
AGCTAAACACCGCTTCCCATCACCACAATCCTTATATACTAATCCCTCCCATGCAATGCCTGGAGAGGGTTGCATCCTGACTCAGCAATCCCAGTGAGCCTTTGCATTACCCAGAGTTCCCTGGGTATTACATCATACCCCAGAGTCTTATCTAAACCAAAGGTCATAGTCCCAGTATATTCAACTGCAAAGAAATAGAGCAAAGTTCATGGTTGAGTCATCTCTCTCTGACTCAGCAACTCAGGTGAAAGTAGTAGGCTCATGGCAGGCTGGAATCTGTCTCTGGCCCCAGGCATAGAGATTCTAGCCCTGACACTCAAATGATTCTAATCAGGCTATAGAGACTAGACCATAGGTACTCATGGCATTGAACTCAAAGTCACTACTGACCAGTGGGTTTTACAAACTTTGTAAGATTATCAGATTTGCATCTTATATAATTTACTGCTTAGTGACTGTATTCACATTAATTTAGACCTAGTTTAAATTGCATTATATGGTCAGTATAAACCAGTGGCTCCCAACTGGTGGTTCGTGGACCACCAGTGGTCCCTAAGAACAAAAATATGGTCCATGGATTCACTGTTACTACACTGTTGCCTTGAAACCTCGCAGCAACAAGATCAACTAGTCTTGTGAAACCGTTTTATAGTGCCAAGGCAACGGGGATGTCAGGCGAGGAGAGGCTGACTACCCATAAAAGATTGCTACTACCACTTCAGCTCTAGATTATTGAATATTGTTTTCTGTGGACAAGCAGATAGTAACTACTGTGTTGCATATATTCTGTATCAGGAACTAGAGTTGATGTGGTCTATCCAATGCAATTTTCTGAATCAGCACCCCAAATAACCAAATCAAATCTAAAGTTGACCAAAAACTGATTCACAACCCTTGCAAAAGAGAGTGGTCCCTGTTCAAGTGGTCCCTGGCCAAAAAGGTTTGGGAACCACTGGTGTAAACCCATATAATGCTGTTCTAACTTGGTTTGTAAAGGATGGGTTTTTGCAAACTATTTAAATGTACTTTTTCCTGTTTAGATAGGGGTTGTGTGAATGTCCTTATGTGCCCTAGATGTATAAAGAAAACAAAGATATATACATCTTGGGAAATTTCTGACAATATTTGGTTGGAGTGGAGGGGGGTAGAGTCTTTTTTATTTAATGTGTCTTTGATGTAGAATGAGACAACATGCAGATATATAATTGAGCAGCTCTTCCTAAGATATTATTCTTAGCAAACATCAAGCTATGAAGACTTAAGTCACAATGCTGTTGCATCAGACACAGATAAAATTATTTTGCTTACTGCCTGACTCTACTATGCCACTAGCCTGAGGAGATGTCTGCCCTGTGTCCTCTGCATTATTCTGGAGCTCATGCCAAGTAGGAATCTGCACCATTTATTATTTATATTGCTAAACAGATTCTCCTGAGATGCCAGAGGAAATGAGAGTAAAAGCATATTGTTGTATATAATATCAAATGGAAACCTTAGGATAAAGGCAAGCCTTGGAGTTTAAATTCTCAAGTCAAGGGAGTTACCTTCTTACAGTGTTGATATCTAACAAACAAACATTCCCTTCTCACATTACCCCCATCACCACCACCACCAATATGAGCAGTTTTACCAAGAAATATCAAAGTCTTCTAATATGAAAAGACCTATACTGTTCAGAAAATTGAAGGTATTTTTTCTTCTCTTGGCTTTTCTTCGCGAACGAAGATTCAGGAAGGACTCGTCCCACGCTTCTACAAGCGCGTTGATGATTCGGAGGTTGGATGTGTCCTTCAAGCCTGTGCAATGGGTTTCTTCTGGTAGAGCGTAGCATGCACAGACTGCCCTCACCCTTTAAACCAAAGGTTCATCTGCCGGGGCCTAGCAAGCTGGGACGGTGGCAGCGAGGCCCTCAGGTCGTAGATTTGGTTCGAGTTTTCTTCTCTTAGATGGTTGACCTTACAGGGTTAAACAAGCACCATCTGCCCAGGTTTGAATTTAGAGTCTAAAAGGAAATCAAAGGTAAGCATTCACTTTTATAAGTCTAGAGAATTTAGATTGTGCCAGAGTTGTCTAATATTGTCTCCAACTTCCCTCTGTAAATGCATGTGTGAGGTTTCGAAACTCATGTCAGATTAAATAAAGTACTTTGGTTAAACCAGTGTTTCTCAACCAGTGTGCCGTGGCACACTAGTGTGCCATGAGTGATCATCAGGTGTGCCATGAGAAAAGCTCTCTGCCCCCCCTTCCTTCCCCCCTCCTCCTGCTGAACTCCTGCTGCTTGGGAGAGGAGGAGGAAGGGCCAGACGGCGGCGAAGAAAAAGAAGACGGGACCGGGGCGCTGTGGGAGAACTGAAGCCAGGGAAGGGGCATGGCGTGGCCTGGCTCCGCCCCCTCCCCCGGCTTCAGAGCTCCCACAGCTTTGCCAGCCTTGAGGGGGCAGTGCCAAGCCAGCAGTGGCAGAGCCAGCACAATGCTGGCTTGGCACTGCCCCCAAGGCTGGCGGCTGTGGGAGAATTGAAGCTGGGGGGAGGGACGGGTCATGGCGTGGCCTGGCTCCTCCCCCTCCCCCGCCTTCGGCACTCCCAGCAGCTGCTCCCAGTGTCATTTTGTGTCATTTTGGTTGGTGGTGTGCCCCCAGATTTTTTGTCAAGACATTTTAACTTATGATTATTGTATTGAAACTATCATAGGATTTTCTTAACAATTTTAGTGTTCAATTTGTTCCATTGCCTTCCTCTTAAACTGAGTGAGTGTGACGTGCCAAACATCACCCAGTGGAATTTCCTGACCATGTAGATTTAAATTCTCATCCAACTCTCAGAACATTTACCCCACTCCGATTTTCTATAACTTTTTTTGAGGTTTGTCAATCCCTACTTCTTAAGATGAAAAAAGTATGATATGCCCAAGTTCACCCGGTGGGTTTCCATGGCTCAGTATTGGGCATTTTAAAAGAAATTGTTCCTGGTGGCCATTGTCCCATTCAAAAGGTTCATGAATTTAAAATTACATATCATTCTGGCATTCAGATTGGATTGAAAGGGGGTTTCTTTTTTAAAAAAATCAAAATCAATGCAGAGCTACAAATACATTTAAACTTATTTACATCTTAGCAATTGTAACCCTTCCCATTATGAAAAATCCTCAAATTAAAAAGAAGAAAATCCCTAGAATTCTTACAAAAGTTTAGAAAAACACACCTGATCTGAGAATGCATAAGATGTATATTTGGGGATTATTTTTTTAAATTTTGGTTTGCAGTAACTTGCAGAAGGAATTGAACTCCTATAGCTCACTAATTAAATTTGATTCCTCCATTTGTTGATACTGGGAGCCCTTCCACATAGCCCTATATCCCAGAATATCAAGGCAGAAAATCCCACAATATCTGCTTTGAATTGGGTTATCAGAGTCTGCACTCAGATAATGTGGGATTTTCTGCTTTGATATTCTGGGATATAGGGCTCTGTGGAAGGACCCTGGGTGTCTTAAAACCAAGTCTGAGTGTGCATTGGACATATAACCATTGTTTACACATGTTTTGACATACTAAGCCACATGTATAAAACTCAAGGCCCATGGACTGAATCCAGCCCTCCATGTCATTTTATGTGGCCCTCCAGATGCCGGACTATAGCTTCTGTATTCTTTATCATAGTAGGGTTTGAATTTAGATACAAGGCTTGTGCATATGACATCTGACTTTAAAATGTCTTTTAGCCTTTTCCCAACCTCAGAGCCACAAGTGCAATTCCCATTACTCCAATCCACATGGTGGATAATCAAAGGTGATAGGAGTTGTTATTCAATAACATTTGGTGACCCAAACTGGGTAAAAAAAATAAAGAGCACCAACCACTATGTAAGAACATTTTACATCAGTTGATTTAATGGCCCTTTAAAACATCCATAGAGCTGATGTGGTCCAAGATGAACATCCCTTTACAGATTTTCTTCCTTTGGAAACAGTTGTCAATGTCAATATAATTGACATAAATCAATTCATTAGGATTTCTTCACATAGAGGGATCAGTAAAGTTTCCTTTGCAGCTAAAGAATAAAGCTCTTCTTGGAATGTATTTATGAGAAGTGTATTTTCCAATCAGTGAAATACTGTGACATACATTCTCTGTGAGTCAACAGGCATAATAAGATAAGATTTTAATGGTTCAGTAAGATCATACTACATAGTGACAAGCTTTTTTTAAGTTATTTATTTTATTATTTCATATTTATCTCTCACTGTGATTTGGAACAGATAAGAAAGCATTAAAAGAGCATATCAAATCTGACTGTAATATCTCACTGCAGAGAAATCACATTCAATCTACGCAAATACATTAAAGCCTCTTTATGAAATCCACATATCATGCTCATTTATTGTACAGTTTTAATGGACCATTTCAGCTTTTGATTGATCTAATTCTGAAATCCAGACTAGTGTGGGTAATGTCATTTGGTGTCAGTTTTTGTCCTTCAAACAGCTAGTTAGTAGAAGGGCCAAATTGGATGTTAATGGGAAAACTGGCTCTTGTTATAACCAGCCCTCCCACAGCCTGATATCCTCCAGATGATTTGGAGTCTAGTTCCCATCAGGTTGAGCTAAATTGACAAATTATAATAGAATGTGGGAGATAAAATCCAAAACATCTCTAATGTCCCTTCTACAATGCCATTACAATGCACATTGAACTCCATTGTATGGTCAATGTAGACTCATATAATCCAGTCCAATGCAGTTAAATTGCATTATATCAGTCTACACTGACCATATAATGCAGTTCAATCTGCATTATAATGGCAGTGTAGATGGGGCCCAAGGTACTACATTCAAGAAGGCTGTATTTTTATTTTCATGGCATATTATTATAGCAAACAGATAATTACATCTTCTCCCTTTGTTTATCTATAAGATTGTCATTTTGGGATATTGCACATTTTGTATAGGAAAATATACTGCAGAAGAGGATGTGCAAGTGAAAAAAGAGGGCATAAAATAATGCATTTTACATGGAGAAAGTAGCTAGGTGTCTTTCAAAAAACTGAAAGTAGCTAGATGTCTTTCATTAAAGGTGAAAAAATGACATTTAAGAAGCACAAAAAGGAGGTGCTTCTCCACATATTTCATAGGGCAAATATTTCAGGAAGTGGAGGTATTTATTGCTGTGTAGATACTAGGCCTGTTTTCGAATGGAAAAATGTGTTTCGGAAGTCGAATCGGTTATTGGTTTTGCTCTGGCTTCAGATGTGAATCACTTCCGATTTTTAAAGTGATTTTATCAAAATGGATTTGGATGTATTCCGATATTCGGAAGTATTTGGAAATAGCATCCGTGATTACGCAATGCGTGAGAATCAGCAGAAGGGAGAGTCAAAACTCGCCTTTAAAGCCTACTGGCACCTACCCTCTCTTGCTGCCTTACTCTGATTGGCTGGTGGAAATCTGATGATTTCACACAAACCACCTGATAGCCACCAGCCAATGATGAGAGGCAGTAAGAAAGAGCAAAAATGACATCTGAGCAGAGACAGCACAAAAGAGTTCATCCGCTATCCTAAGATATCTCAGGACGGGGAGGAGGTCACTTTATACCGGCGGCTCTTAAACTTTTTGAAGCAAAATCAGTCGCACAGATGCTGTATGGAGCCCAGCTTGGCTCTACAGGCTCCCAGATGTGTCCCTAACGCTACCCTGCGATTGGAGACAGGCTTCGTGAAAGTGGAAGCGAGAATATGGACAGCTATTCTCAATTACTGGCTACACCTATGCTTCTCCCCAGTGGTCTTGCCCCCCTCATTGTGAGAGACGACTTCCAGTCCACATGGATTAAAACAGTCTCAGCAAAGATCGCAACACTCGGTTTCTCCCAAGGACAATTGCTAAGCATAAGATGGGACCAAGCCAAGGATCTCATTAAGCAACGGATCCTGGACATAGAGCGCCAATCGGACCTAGCCTGCTCCCCAGCCTTCATTGTTAGTGAAGCCACTAGATACCTCACTCCCCCATGGCATACCTAACAGACCTGGAGGTGCCCAAACACCGAAGGGCTTTCACCCTGGCAAGATGCCATGCCCTCCCATCGGCTGTATTGGAGGGGAGGTATCAGAAGACCCCCCTTCAAGCAGAGACTATGCCCTGTGGGTCTGGTGATGTGGAAACAACTGAGCACGTGCTTCTTCAATGCATGTTCTACAGAGATTTTAGATCCAATCTCATTGGACCATGGCTTTTAAAGTACCCGGGAGCAGTGAAGATGTTATTCCACCCTGCTGCTTTGACTCTAACACTGCAATGACTTACAGTGTTGCTAAGTTCTGTGCTGCTGCCCTTAATATCAGACGGGTGATGATTGACACCGTAAGGCAACAATATCCTGTCTTTTAAAATATATTTCTATACTGATTTCTAGTCTGATTTTAAATAACTGTTTACTGGGGAGTTGTCCTTCTCCTCTTAGGGCGCGTGTGCCCGCTTTGTGCTGGTCTGTGACCGTAATAAAGTTTTGATTGATTGACATCTGAGCGCTTTCCGAGAATGGTGACGGAGCTCTCGGAATGGTGAATCCATTTCCTGTTTGGGGCACTGTTTTCGATAATGCTTCAATTATTGGATGTCCGAAAAAATCATCAAAAAATTGGAAGTATCCGATTATCGGAAACAGGCCAAGTAGATACATTATTTGCACGTGTCTTCAAGTCCCTTACCAATTACTACAGCTACTGTTTTGTTAATTCAGTCCCTTCCCTACCAGCTCAAGATTTTCCCCCTACAAAATAAATTTCATAGGTTTTTCTCAGTCAAGGAAAATCAGAAGTTGTTTTCAAGTCCTTTCTTTTCATATAGGGTCCTTTAGCATCTGGTATTCCTTTGCAGTCTTTAAGTTATTGTAAGCAACTTTGGGTCTTGTGCTGGGAGAAACAGAAAAATATAGTGTAACTGCAGTTGGTACATTCATCACTCCAGGCCCAGAGGTTTGAGTTAACTCTTAAAAATCTAGGTTTGACACCCAACCATGTTAGTGTTGAATCTATTATGTGGCATTCCTCATTTGTAAAGCTTATGTGACAGGCAGATGCAACATGATGCTCTCCATGCTAGAAATAGATGTTCATGTTGAATTTAGATACTGCAGATGTTTCAGAATTTAATTTCAATTTGTTTCTGAAGAATTCAAACATTTTGTCATATGTAGAAGAATTTTGTTTTGTTTTTAATAAATGAATGTAAGCACTATAATTATAATGTTTTTTCCTTCCAGAAAAATATTGAATACGGAGATAAGAAAATACAAAGTTTCCATCCATTTGTATTCCCAAGTAAAAGAGAGACAGGGTACTTCCATTTCAACCCAGTATATTTGGGGCTGATGATCAGTAGAATAGATTTCAAGTGCTGTTTATGTTGAGTTTTTGTGAAATACACTAGTAAACATTCTTTTCTAAATCAAAATTATTTTTATTATTCAGCTATTAAATACACACAAGTAAGTTATTTGCACTCAATGCAATACATTTTGAAGTCATTGGCCCTAATTGTCTCTATTCACAACAAAACCTAATAAAATTAATTTAATCTACTAATTTAGCTAAACATTGGTGCATATATGAATATAATTGTATGGGTTTTCTTCGGGTTAGTAAAGAAAGAAAGCAGTAGACTGCTTCAGCTCTTCTTGAACCCTACTTCTGAACTCTTTATAGTGTATAAGAAACTTGTAAGATCTTTGCACTTTGGTGAGTGGGAAAGCGGCTATCGCTTCATGTTTTCCAAAGTCTTAAGTGCAGGCACATGAATTTGGGGGTAATGGCATGGTAACACAAATCTACAGTAACTAACCACTTCCTCTCATGTTATTCTAAAGGTAGGTTGCATTGAAAATTACAAAATACATCAAATGTTGTCATGTATGCCCTGAAGAAAACTGCAATTCAAATAAAATCATTTTCCATCGGGTGAATGAGTCTGCCTCACTCTAAGGTAATGCTGAGATAAAAGTGTCTGAATTGTTCCCAGCAGATGCTAAATGGCATCTGTCCCACTCACAAGGTACCTAATATAGCCGTGGTACAATAACCACTAGATTGCATCTGCGACTAATGTACATTACTAACACATGTGCAACTCCAGTGTTTAATTCCCCAGCACAGCACCTTTGATAACTGCAGCATCTTGACAACATAATGATCATTTAGCAATTTGGTAATATAAAAAAGATTAATTGTCGGTAATAACTTCCTGCAGATTGGTAAATCATAAACACCAGGGAAGAGGAACATTAGAACTACGCATTGAAGCATATAATATATTTACTAATACATGGTGGCTAAGGGCGATGATTTCTCTTTTGTTCATTGGCCACAGATGTACTTTATGGCTGTCATAGCTCAATGAAAACCAACAATTAATATGGAAAAGTAAGTATGCAAATCAACCTTCTAAATAACACGTGAGATGAAACTTTTGTGTAGTTTTCAGGGTTTTGTTCTACTCCCTTATCAAAAGGACAAAGGGAGAATCTGCTTTTTCTCTATTTTTAATAAGCAATAGAGTCTTTGTTGTGTGTTATATTGGAACTACTAAGCAAATCTGTGTGTATCTTTGCTCACCTGCAGTTCTGTTCATTCTCAAAACAGAAATTCTTTTTACAAGATGCAAAGAGTTCCATCCCTGCGGGACCGCTGAGTAGCTATTTGATTTTATAACTTCCTTCTAAACTTTCCTTAAGGAGTATATTAAATATTCCCAAGGTTAAATGGAGCTAAAAAGGCTACTTCATTATTTTTAGTGTTTTTCTATTTGTACTTAGTCATTCTAAAACAAGGGTAGGCAATGTATTGTCCTCCAGATATTGGTAGATGGCAATTGTGACCATAACACAATAACCTTCAACTTAGGTTTGGATAGCAAACTGTCAGTGAAAACTAACACGGAGACATTAAACTTTCACAAAGGGAATTTCACCAAAATGAGAAAAATTGTAAAGAACAAACTAAAAGGAGCAGTAAAAAAAAATCAAATCCCTCAAAAAGGCTTGGAAACTGTTTAAAAATACCTTAAAACAGGCCGAACTAAAATGCATTCAATAAAAGAACGAGGCATGGAAAGTCCAAAAGGACACCAGTATGGCTTACAAATGAAGTAAAAGATGTGATTGGAAAGAAGAAAAACTCATTTAAGAAATGGAAGGCTCTTCCTACCGAGGAGAACAGAAAGGAACACAAGCTCTGGCAAACTAAATGCAAAGCAACAGTCAGGAAAGCCAAGAGAGATTTTGAGGCACATATAGCTAAGAATATTTTTTTAAAAACAACAAAAACTTCTTTAAGTACATCAGAAGCAGGAACCCAACTAGAAAAGCAGTTGGGCCACTCGACGACAATGGTCAGAAAGGGAAAATCAGTGAAGACAAGGAGATTGCTGAGCGGCTAAATGACTTCTTTGCCTCCGTTTTCACACAGGAGGACAGACAACATATGCCTGCAGCTGAGTCAGTTTTTTCAGGGAGGGAATTAAATGGATTAAACCAGATAGAGATAACCAAGGAGGATGATCTCACATGCCTTACTAAACTAAATGTCAACAAATCACCAGGTCCAGACGGCATCCACCCCAGAGTTCTTAAGGAACTCAAGTGTGAAATTGCTGAACTTCTAGCTAAGATATATAACCTTTCTCTAAGATCAGGCACTGTACCCCCAGTTGTACACGGGAGCAGAAGGGAGGGCAAAACCCTAACCTGCTCCCGACCCCCCACAACCAGTACCCAGGGAAATCCTGCCTACCTCAACCAACTCCGAGGTGGCACTTGAATGTCTTTTTTCAGTAACTACCGATACACTTGGTATCCATGAATCTGTCTAATCCTGCCTTGAAGTTGTTCAGGCTGAGGGAGGGAGGCAAATGTAACACCGATCTTCAAGAAAGGATCCAGGGGTGATCCAGGAAATTATAGACCAGTCAGTTTAACCTCAGTTCCAGGCAAAGTGATGGAAACCATTATTAAAGAAAAATTACTAGGCACATAGAAGAACAGGCATTGCTGAAAGAAAATCAACATGGTTTCTGCAAAGGCAAATCATGTCTTACTAACTTGTTATAATTCTTTGAGGGTGTAAATAAACACATAGATAAAGGGGACCCAGTCGATATTGTTTACCTTGACTTTCAAAAGGCTTTTGACAAAGTCCCTCACCAAAGGCTCCTAAATAAGCTCTTCAGCCATGGAATCAGGGGACAGGTCTTGTACTGGATTGGAACCTGGCTAAACTGTAGGAAACAAAGGGTGATAATAAACGAACATTTCTCTGGGTGGAAAGAGGTGAGAAGTGGCGTACCCCAAGGTTCAGTTTTGGGCCCGTTACTTTTTAATTTATTCATTAATGATCTGGATGTAGGAGTGAATTCTGAGATAGCAAAGTTTGCAGATGACACTAAATTGTTCAGGGTAGTTAAAAATGAAACTGATTGTAAAGAGCTCCAGAAAGATCTCGAAAATTGAGTGAATGGGCAACAAAGTGGCAAATGCATTTTAACCTAAACAAGTGTAAAGTCATGCACATCGGGGCAAAGAACCCCAACTACACCTACCAATTGATGGGGTCAAAGCTTTCCGAGACAAACCAGGAAAGGGATCTTTGGGTTTTGGTGGACAGCTCAATGAAGATGTCAACCCAGTGCACAGCAGCAGTGAAAAAAGCAAATTCTATGCTAGGCATGATCAGAAAGGGAATCGAAAATAGGTCAGCAAATGTTGTATTGCCTCTCTACAAATCTATGGTAAGGCCATATTTGGAGTACTGTGTACAATTCTGGTCTCCGCACCTTAAGAAGGATATAACGGAACTGGAAAAGGTACAGAAAAGGGCAACAAGAATGATCCAAGGGATGGAGCGGCTCCTTATGAAACCAGGTTGCAACGCCTTGGTCTTTTCAGCCTTGAAAGACGGCGTCTAAGAGGTGACTTGATCGAAGTGTATAAAATCATGCATGGGATAGAAAAGGTGAATAAAGAAAAATTATTTTCTTTGTCACAAAACACTAGGACTAGAGGGCACTCCCTGAAGCTCCAAGGTAGGAAAATTAGGACTAATAAAGGGAAATATTTCTT
>JARBWK010004045.1:0-11113 GCA_030556195.1 Anolis apletophallus | reverse complement strand
GAAACCTACTGAGTCATACACTCTTAACTATGAGGAAAACAATGCCAAACATCATCTGAATAAATATTTCAAAGAAACTATAGAACAGGCTATAAGATTCAATTTGGAAGCCTGTGACAACGAGCACAACTTGGAAGTTAGAGTCCTGATCACCTAAATGGGAGCCTGGTCTCGAAAAAAGGACACCGTATTTAATTTCATTGCTAACATTGCCTGACTAATTCTTCTAGTCAAGAGTTAATTCCCTGAAAGTCATTGCACCAAAACAACCATCGAGCAGGCAAGAGTAAAATGATAACCTGCTGAACTTTAAAAAGAAACTTGTCTAGAGATTATTGTGACATTTGAACTGTGTTTATGAAATTTCAGCTATGAAATATTGAACATTCATCAGTTTCTCTGAACAAGAAAGTGGCAAGGGAGCCACAAATCCTTTCATCAGAGGAATGCAGTTTGGAAAATTCAGTAGAATTTGCCACTAAAAGCTTTTTAGAACGATGAGTAATAAAAGCATGATGTATTATATGCCCTTTTACCTGCAGATTAAGTTTCATTTTTCTAGCCCAACTGTCCTATTGTTGAAGGTGAACTTTACAGGCTTACAAACGTAAACTTTTAGAAAGGAAACAAAACAAATGTAGACTTCTTCACCCCCTATACGGCTAGACTCTCAGAAATGGAAACGACCCACACAGTCCTTTTGCAGCCCCTATGTTTGGAGCATGCTCCATTATGTGGGCTGCAACTACAGCATTACTGACAGACGGCTGCCCAACCATTGCTTGAATTTCTTCCAGCAAAGGAGAACCCATCTCTACCTGAGGCAATCTGGTCTCCTGTTGAGCAGCAATTCCTATGAGGAAAACGTGCCCATGGTTTCCACCCTTGGGAGTAACAGGAAAGAGCTCCGCTCCAACTTTTATGCGTCAGAACNCTTGAGGTATCTAAAGGCAACTTTCATGTCTCTCTGTAATTTTCTTTTCTCTTCACTGGCTAGACATGTGCAGCTCTTTCAACTGTTTCCCAGGAGTTAAACATATTCTCTCCATACTTCCCCAAGTACATACTGTGCATTCAACTGGAATTAGCATCCAAGAACGTTTATCTTGGAAAGCATGTGTTTGCTTGTTATTTGCTAGTTCCGAGATAGGAACTAAAATCAGACCTTGACAACAGAAAAGGAGAAAACAATTTGGGCCACTTCCACTACTCTATTCCATAAAGTTTATCAGGGTTTTAGCAATTTTTTCCACTTTGGTACCCCCAAAGGAGAGTAGTCTTCTTCAAGCCTAACTGCAGAGAGGAATCTAAAACAATCAGATAGTGTTTGGATAGTTCAGTATTTACAGTGTATTCTGTGTCATGATAAATATTGAACTCCAGAGCTCTTTCTTTACATTTTATAATCTTAAACAGGGGTTGAATTAACAATTGGGAGAAGAGAAAAATCCCACTGAAGTTTTTTTTATTTTAAAAAATCACTTCATTATGTACTGGACCTTATGCACGAACATGAGAAACTGCTTATATTTATACTAAGATATTCATATGTGCACATCATCCAGTTTGCTCCTGCAGAATTCTGGGAAATGTAGTTTCCAATAGACTTCTTTTTCAATTCCATACTTTAAGAGGTGTAAAAACACCCAATTTAACATGTGATGGGAATTCCCCCTTGCCCGCTTGTGTTGCACCTCAGACCTGGAACGTACCCCCTAGATCAGGGCTGTCCAACTGGCGGCCCTGGGGCCGTACACGGCCCCCCAGCCCCTTCCCTACGGCCCCCTATCCTTTAAAAAAAGAAATTGGCTGTTTAAAATAAAAAAAATATTTTTTTAAATTTATTTTGAATTTTTTAAATATTATTTTTTAATATATTTTTTCGCGTAAGGGAGGGGCGGGGCAGGGAGGAGGAGGAGCAGGCTCCCTCCTCCTCCATTTTTCACGGCGGGAGGGGCGGGGGGCTGGGAGGAGGAGCTCCGGAGATGGCGCACAGCCACGGCGGAGCTCCGAGAAGAGGAGCTTTCTGTGCCGCGCCACCTCCTGCTCCTTTTCGCGGGTGCCCCCCCTTCCTTCCTTCATTCACTCCAGCAATCACACTCACATCTAGTTTACTTGCAAGCCCATCTGTATATAAACCTCACTTCTTCCTAAACCTTTACAGTGATGGTGACTCAAACTGGATTATGCAAATATTGATACCTGAGCAGAGAAAGGGAAAAATCAAAACCAACTACCATGAGAAATAAAATTCCAGTTTTGTAAATTTCCAGTTTCAATCCTTTCTAAATAAGCACTGAAAGGAATGCAAATTAAGGTTCCTGTTATTGGCTGAGCCCCCTCCGCCTTGGCCACGCCCCCCTTCCCTTTCCTCTCTCTGCCTAAACTTGAAGAGGAGGATGAGACGCCATACAGCCCAAAAAAACTTACAACAGCCCAGCATTTTCTCCTGATATTTCGCCCACATCTATGGCAGGCATCCTCAGAAGTTGTGAGGTCTGCTAGGGGTGGGAATATAGGGGCAGAAATATAATAATAACAGTAATGAATGTATTTAATTTGAAATAAGGGGGAGATGGGGATGGGAATATATGGGGCAGAAATATAATAATAATGTATTTAATTTGGAACTGAGGGCTGTTTTGCTGAGGTGGGCTCCTTTCTTCCTTCTTCCTTGCTTTAATTCTTGCTTTTGTGTTATTTATTTATATTTATTTCCCTCCCATATATATTCCCTTCCTCAATCTATCTCTCTTCTGATATTTATTTATATTTATATTTATTTCATTCAGTTCCATTTTTTAAAATTTATTTTATAATTAATAATGCAACTAGTAATTGTAAGTAAATTGGAGCCCGGGGAGGGGGCGGAGCCGGTGGAGGGGGCGGAGCTGGGGGAGGGGCAGGGGCGGAGCCGGGGGCGGAGGCAGACCCTAAGGCCCCCCAGGTGATCAGTGACCGGAATTTAGGCCCCCGGTCCGGTAGAAGTTGGACAGCCCTGCCCTAGATCACACACACAAGCAACTCGGTAAGAATACTTTTATTTAGAATAAGAAGAGTCCAAAGAATGAAAGAATTAAATGCAAAAGTAAGTCCAAAGGCAAAACTTGTAAAGTTCTTAAACTGGAGTTAATCCCAA
The DNA here is from genome assembly GCA_030556195.1 of Anolis apletophallus. Classification (NCBI taxonomy): domain Eukaryota; kingdom Metazoa; phylum Chordata; class Lepidosauria; order Squamata; family Anolidae; genus Anolis; species Anolis apletophallus. The sequence goes on along the minus strand of JARBWK010004045.1, from coordinate 7,974 downwards.
GGAAAGCAATCCAAAATGAAGGCGGCCGGAACAGGAACTTAGAGTCCAAGGCAAACTGTGGGGAACGTGGCTCGGCAGGGCAAACCCGCTCCTGCAGCCTACTTGAAACGGAGAACTTGAGCATGAACAATCCAAGCCAAACGTAGCTTCAGTTCTAGTGAGATCTTCCCTGGGCCAGTCTGTTAAAGGAATCTATTTTCTGTGGGACCACTGAATCCCCCTTCGCAAATTCCAATCTCTCCGAGAGGATCTGATACTGGCCCTTCTATCAAAATCCAACAGCTCGTTAGCAGGCCCAGGTGGACACATATCTTGCTGAGAAAGCTCTTCCTCCCTATTTCCCAGGAGCTCAGCTGGCAAGGGAGTCAAGTTCCCGTGAGAGTCAAGGTTACTGGAATTCTCGCTGGCTGTTTCGAAACTGACTTCCATAGAATCTTCATTAACCCTTTCCTCGGGCCAATACCCATACAGCCAGTCATTATCCCAAGACAAATCCCTAGTTGCAGACATGTCCCCATCTGGCTATTCATCCTCCCCATCCAGGCCCTGATCCACTGGCACCACTGGTGCCTGTCTCTGACCACTAGGCTGGGGCATCACACTGCTAGGCTGGGACACCACAGATGGTAAACATAACAATGACATCATCATAGAGGGAGGAGCCGAGATGAGTAGTATTGGAAGGAAGAAATGGTAATTTATAGCCATATCTTTTGAATTGAGAGTTATCTGCACTTACGAAGAGAAACGGTAATATCCAAAGAAAATTGGGGAGGAGACAGTGGGAGGAGAAATATGCCTCCCATGTGATGAGAAGGCAAATGGATAATTAGGAAAAAAAATCGAAGAGAGAAACCAAGTGATGGAGGTAAGAAAATCATCCATTTAAATTCAAAACTGGGCATTGCGAAACTTAAGGGAAAACCAACAACCCCAGACACTTTATTTACCTCCTGGGATGAAGTCCTAAGACTTGTCTTTTTCTGCAGATCAATGTTCACTTTACATTAATAATAAGTATATGCATATTAGACTTGTACATAGATCTGTTTTAGCCATTTTCCTTTGGATTCTTCAGCTTGTTAGGCTTCTCCAGATGGCTCAGCCGCCATTTTTTTCACCCAAAATGACCCACATGGCTGCTGAGCACAGCTTCTTCCCTTCTATTTGGGAGTATGTGGCACATGCTTCCTTAACCCTATTCCTCAAACCCAGACTCCCTTGAAAAGAAGAAAGGAAAGGAGCCCAGGAAGGGTGCTTCCTTAACCTCGTTCCTCAAACCCAGGCCCCCTTAGAAGGAAAAAAGGAAAGGATCCCAAGAATGGAAAGGGGTGCCTTGTAAGTTCCCCATTGCCACCAATTGAATGGATCTTCCTGGATTTTCGGCTGCCTAGTCAAAAACAGATTTTTCTTTTTAGCCAATTTTTGGGGGCTCCCAGAAACGGGTCCGGGTACCCAATGAAATTTGGACACAAAAAAATGGATCGCCCTCTAGCCGAATTGCACATGCCAAATGCATATCATGTCAGAAGTAAGTCCCAATGAATTCAGTGTGCAGGATTATAAAAAGCTATCACAGTGCATATATTTCTTTTTAACAATGTTTATTTCTAACTGTATCTTTATGAATTAGTTTAAATCAATTTTATCTCCTGGAGCTAAAAGTATTGCACATGATTGCCTCCTCTCTATTTTTATTCCAAGAACAACCCTGTAATGTATTCAGTGGTTGCCTGTTTATATATATATACTAGTTTGGGGACCCGGCCCTGCCCGGGTCATTTGAGAAGCGCAGCAGGATGTAGAGTGGGTCATGGGGGCTCTGTGTGCCAAGTTTGGTCTTGATCCATCATTATTGGGAGTTGCAGTGGTATCATGAAATTTCTGAAGGTAGTGCAAGTCCCATCATCTCTGTCCCCCCCCCCCAAAGTGTAGTAGGATGTAGATTGGGTCATGGGGGCTCTGTGTGCTAAGTTTGGTCTGTATTGGTGAATGGATGAGGGGTGCACTGTTTTTCGGAAGTGAGTGAAGGTACTTCAAGTCCCATCATCCGTGGTCCGTCTCACAGTAAACTGCACCAGGCTGTAGAGTGGGTCATGAGGGCTCTGTGTGCCAGATTTGGTGTTGATCAGTCATTGGAATAGGTTAGTAGCAGGATTGGGAAGTGAGGGAAGGTACTGCAAGTCCCATCATCCATGTTCTGTCCCCCTCCAAACTTCAGTAGGATGTGGAGTGGGTCACTGGGGCTCTGTGTGGCAAGTGTGGTCTTTATCGGTGTTTGTTGGGGGGCCGCAGTGGTCTGTGGGAACAGAGGGGTGTGAAAAATACTACAAATTCCATCATCCATTGTCAGTCGTCCCCGAACCTCACCAGGATGTGAAGGCAGTCATGGGGGTTCTGTGTGCCAAGTTTGGTCTCAATCAGTAATTGGATGAGGGTCGCAGCAGACTTGGGAAGTGAGTAGAGGTACTTCAAGTCCCATCATCCATGGTCCACCCTCCTCCAAACTGCACCAGGATGTAGAGTGGGTCATGAGGGCTCTGTGTGGCAAGTTTGGTGTTGATCAATCATAGGATTAGGTTTGTAGCAGTCTTGGAAAGTGAGGGAAGGTACTGCAAGACCCATCATCCATGTTCTGTCCCCCTCCAAACTTCAGCTGAGGACCCGGCGGTGCCTGGGTTATTTGAGGAAGGCATTGTGTGCCAAGGTTGGTCCGTATCAGTTGTTCATTTGGCTCGCAGTGGTTTCGGAAAGTGAGTGAAGGATTATGGACCATGGACCATAATCCATGGTCCATCCTCCTCCAAATTGCACCAGGATGTAGGGGGTTCTGTGTGGCAAATGTGGTCTTGAACAGTGCGGTGAAGCTACGTTCAAATCAACCGGCTGGACAGGGTGGACCCTCTCTTAAAGATCCCACCGCTGCCGCCAATATGTGACCACTCCACTTCTTGACCGGCCTCAGACTGGACAATCTTTCTATGTCCACACTGCTGACCTCCAATCCAAGGAAACCTCGAAGTTACCTCAGCAACTTCACGTTTATTGGCAGGGTACTGTCTCACCCCTTCACCATTTAACTGACTGGAGTTTTAAAACTTCTCAGTGACCACTTGACCACGCTGCCACCATTTATCCGGCTGACCACTGACTTTGAGGGCCACCACCAATAAAAGAATCAGGAGAGGTGTTTTCCTTTTAAGATGCAAACAATTTATTTTGACACAAATGGGTACAATCTTGGTTGGTTTCAAACTTCCTTAGAGGCACAACTTTTTCTGTTACATAACACAATGGGGACCTATTATAGGGTTTCCACTAAACCTCTATAAACCCCTGCAACTTTAACTAGGGTCTCTATACCCTTTAACTGGACTGCTCACTAGCAGACCTTAAGACACACACTAACACTGGACCGTTCTCTTTCAGTCCTTAGGACACTCTCAACTAGAACATAACTCCTCCCCCTCTCATTTGGCAGTTGGCTTCCCGCTCTTTTCCAACTGTAGAATTCAAACCTGAACATTCTACTAGCCTCTAGCCCTGGTTGCCATGGCGACAGCTCTTCTAAGCTTCTGCCATGCCTCCCTTCTGTTTCACCCACAGAAACAAACCATAGAACATTCAAAACAACATACATTTTAACACATGTCACACAACATTTACACACAAATAATCAACATCATTACATTACCTTCCTTCCTCCTGAAATTATTTTTAATTCTCTCTGTCCAGAGTGAATTAAAAATAATGCCGTTAGCAAGACATTATATAATCTTATACATTTCACATATACATTTATACTTTGAGGGAACATTTTGATAAAACTGTTCCAGGATCATCAGATCCTTAAGTTGCTGAAAACTGGTAATTTGAGCACCTTTTAACCAACTATCGAAATACTGGCTTTGCTTTGATGCTAGCTGACAGAAACTTTCGGTTTTCTCCTTTTTCAAGGACCTGAACTTAACTCTGTAATGTTCTGGCGTCAACTGAAGCTTCTGTTGGACCTGTTGTTTAAACTTCTGGTAAACCTTGTGGTCCTGTTCTGCCATATCGCTATAAATCTCCAGCAACTGTCCGCAGATCTGTGGTCGTAAATATGTCATCCATCTCTCCTCTTCAATTTCAAAATCATAGCAACATCTTTCAAAAGAAACCAAAAATTTCTCCACACTATCCCCTTTTACATACTTCGGGAATCTCCTCAGGAGTTGGTCTATAGAACCTTCTGCCTGCACCTCTTGAACTGGCCTGGCACGCTGAGAGGCATTCCCTCTCTCAGACTCCAACCTGGCTATTTCTCTTGCAACTCTCTCCTTGTCTCTCTCTTCTCTTTCCTTCTCTTCTCTCTTTCTCTTTGCATCTCTCTCTCCTTTCTTCTCTTTCTCTTCGCATCTCAAGTTTCATCACCTCAAGCCTAAACCGGTATTCTCCAGACATTTTACTTGACTCTGATTCTGAAATTTCAGAGTCTTCTCCTTCCTGCAGAACCTCAGGCTGCCCTGCTTCCTCCAAAGCCCTCGTTTGTCTCCTGGTGGTCATTTTGCCGAACTTTTACCTCAGAACTTTAAACTAAACTATTAAAGTTCCTACTACCACACGACTTTGGTCAGTAAACTGAGAAATTAAACAAATTCCTCTGGTAGCCTTGCTTTCGCACTGGATCAGTTTTCTTACACGATCCCACCGCTGCCACCAATATGCGGTGAAGCTACGTTCAAATCAACCGGCTGGACAGGGTGGACCCTCTCTTAAAGATCCCACCGCTGCCGCCAATATGTGACCACTCCACTTGACCGGCCTCAGACTGGACAATCTTTCTATGTCCACACTGCTGACCTCCAATCCAAGGAAACCTCGGGTTACCTCAGCAACTTCACGTTTATTGGCAGGGTACTGTCTCACCCTTCACCATTTAACTGACTGGAGTTTTAAAACTTCTCAGTGACCACTTGACCACGCTGCCACCATTTATCCGGCTGACCACTGACTTTGAGGGCCACCACCAATAAAAGAATCAGGAGAGGTGTTTTCCTTTTAAGATGCAAACAATTTATTTTGACACAAATGGGTACAATCTTGGTTGGTTTCAAACTTCCTTAGAGGCACAACTTTTTCTGTTACATAACACAATGGGGACCTATTATAGGGTTTCCACTAAACCTCTATAAACCCCTGCAACTTTAACTAGGGTCTCTATACCCTTTAACTGGACTGCTCACTAGCAGACCTTAAGACACACACTAACACTGGACCGTTCTCTTTCAGTCCTTAGGACACTCTCAACTAGAACATAACTCCTCCCCTCTCATTTGGCAGTTGGCTTCCCGCTCTTTTCCAACTGTAGAATTCAAACCTGAACATTCTACTAGCCTCTAGCCCTGGTTGCCATGGCGACAGCTCTTCTAAGCTTCTGCCATGCCTCCCTTCTGTTTCACCCACAGAAACAAACCATAGAACATTCAAAACAACATACATTTTAACACATGTCACACAACATTTACACACAAATAATCAACATCATTACAAACAGTCATTGAATGAGGGTCGCAGCAGTCTCAGGAAGTGAGTGGAGGTACTTCAAGTCCCATCATCTGTGGTCCATCCTCCTGAAAACTGCACCAGGGTGTAAAGTGGGCCATGGGGGCTCTATGTGCCAAGTTTGGTCTTGATCAGTCATTGGATGAGGGTTGCAGCAGTCTCAGGAAGTGAGTGGAGGTACTTCAAGTCCCATCATCCGTGGTCCATCCTCCTGAAAACTGCACCAGGGTGTAAAGTGGGTCATGGGAGCTCTGTGTGCCAAGTTTGGTCTTGATCAGTCATTGGATGAGGGTCGCAGCGGTCTCAGGAAGTGAGTGGAGGTACTTCAAGCCCCATCATCCATGCTCTGCTCTTCTCCAAACTGCACCAGGACATAGAGTGAGTGGAGGTACTTCAAGCCCCATCATCCATGCTCTGCTCTTCTCCAAACTGCACCAGGACATAGAGTGGGTTATGGGGGCTCTGTGTGCCAAGTTTGATATTTATCGGTCTTTGTTGTGGGCCACAGTGGTCTCTGGGAAGCAAAGTGCTTTGAAGTACTACAAATCCCATAATCCACACTTAATCTTTCTCAAACTGCACCAGGACGTAAAGGGCATCATGGGGGTTATGTGTGCCAAGTTTGGTCCAGGTCCGTCACCCGTGCTGGTCAGAGTAAGTGAGTGAAGGTACTGCAAGTCCTTCAAACTGCACCAGAATGTAGAGTGGGTCTTGGGGGTGTCTGTGTACCAACTGTAATCTTGTTCTGTCATTTTTGGGGCCTAGTCAGGAAAATAAAGTTAAGTAAGCCTTTCTGTCAATTCAGGCTGAGGCCTAGTCAGGAGAATCAACTTGAGGAAGCCTTACTGTGAATTCAAGCTGAGGCCTAGTATCGAAAAATCAAGTTGAGGAAGCCTTACTGTCAATACAGGCTGAGGCCTAGTTTGTAAAATCAGCTGAAGGAAGCCTTTTGTAAAGAACTCTGTCTGGCACCTTTGAGATTTGGGATGTTGGGATGCTGGCCTATCCATGGCCCAGCCTCCTCAAACTGCACCAAGACGTAAAGTGGGTCTTGGGGGTTCTGTGTGCCGAGTTTGGTTTTGTTGTCTCATTGTTGGGGGCTGCAAAGTGTTTTGGACTTAAACTCCCACCATGCCTGACTGCCTCAGGGCTTTTCCTTACCTCCCTCTGGCACTTTAGAGTCTCGGAATGTTCGTGGCTGGCCAATGGGAGTCATTTATGCAAATAATGCTGCCACATATCCTTCCTGGCCTGTGAAAGTGGCTGCCACATATCCGCCCTTCCGCCCTCCGCACACACACATACCCGCATACACACATACAAACATTCCGTTTTATAAAGGTATACAGATTTATATATTTCTTCTTCGAGAGCTCTGTGAATGCACACTTATGAAGTTTGCGCGCCAGCGCGGGCTTCCAACGGAAACTTTTCCAGTTTAAAACTTTTTTTTTGCGGTAGCTCCGCCCAGCCGACCCGGAGGGCATAAAAGGCGCTCCAGCGCCCCACGCCATTCCTTTGTTTTCCGCCACTTGGGCAACATCGGATACGGCTGGTTGTGTGAGCATAGCATGTCCACAACCAGTTTCAAAAGGTGTTTATCCTAGTGTAGCAAGATCCCGGACTGACGGTCACTGGGTGCCTTCGGTGTCTCGGGAGGGACACGTCGTTCCTGCCTGCCGGCACTGCCAGGCCTTCTCGACCGCCACTGAAGAGCGAGAGCCCGCAGGCTTCAGGCCTACCTCACGGAGCGTGCTCTCTGCCCTCCACAGATGGCGACGGCTGTCCCATCTGCCTCCTGGGATCCGGGGCTGCTTCGGGTCCCCGCTGCGTCGACCGGTCCGCCCCGGCCGGGAAGCGTCCGCAGAAGGAGAAGAACACCACCAAGTCTGTCTCCTCGAAGACGTCGAAGACTGGTGTCGAAGAGGCCCTGCACCGTAACCACCGAAACGGTCCAGCTGCCTCTACCTCAAGAGCTCGACAAGCTCGATGGCGTGGGCCTCTCCCAGAGGTCGGCCATCTCGAGGACTCCTCCGATCGGGCTGGAGATAGCTTTCCGGGAGGTCGAAGTGAAGAAGCCACGTGAGCCCAGACCAGAGGCCTGGTTCCTGTGACTGGCAAGTCTCTGGAGGCCGCTGCCTCGAGACCCTCCTTCACCGAAGAGGCGTAGGACGCTGACGCCATCGTATCTTCAGTCTCCTGCCCCGACTTCGCCCTACCCCTGTTCTCGCTGTGGAGACAGGGGTAGAGCACCGTGTGTCACCAGAGAACTCTGTCCAGACCGTCGCCCTCGTTCCTCCGGGACAGACCTCCGGTTGACAACTCTTCATGACCTCACCAGACAAGGGCAGGCAGACCACGAGGCTCCCTGGCCCCCGCCAAGCTAACGCCTCCTGTGACGACAGAGATGCCAAACATCCCTTCGACGCC